>VKKV01000127.1:0-134720 GCA_008080845.1 Phytophthora kernoviae | reverse complement strand
CCTAAACCCCAAACCCCTAAACCCTAAACCCCTAAACCTAAACCCTAAACCTAAACCTAAACCTAAACCTAAACCTAAACCTAAACCTAAACCTAAACCTAAACCTAAACCCTAAACCTAAACCTAAACCCTAAACCTAAACCCTAAACCTAAACCCTAAACCCTAAACCCTAAACCTAAACCCTAAACCTAAACCCTAAACCCTAAACCTAAACCCTAAACCCTAAACCCTAAACCCTAAACCCTAAACCCTAAACCCTAAACCCTAAACCCTAAACCCTAAACCCTAAACCCTAAACCCTAAACCCTAAACCCTAAACCCTAAACCCTAAACCCTAAACCCTATGACTGGCCTTGTAAATCACTACTCCGCGGGTATAAGCACACAATTGAGAAGACTGGCTGTGTGGTATCTGACCATACTTTCACTAATGCATTAGCTGTCGACTATATTGAGGTGAATACGATTCTATGTGGTATTTAACACTATCGTTTGCTATTGTATTGACCTCCACATGTTTGTTTGCAATATGTAGTTCTTCAAAGATTCTTTGGGTTGTATATCGGACAATTCCGATGATATGCAACGGAGTTTGGTATTGCTGAAAGATGGAGCCCTACGGTTGGGGCTAGCAGTGAAGATTCGAATTCTTAGCTCTACACACATACACGTTTGGTCTTGAACCTATTTCCCTGGAGTGAATTGATCATTTGGAGCCGAAGGTGAGAGGTCAAGAAGACGAATTGAAGCATCTCCGTGTAGTTTTTCTTCGACTCGGGGCCACAGAGAAGAAAGGCGGTTCGATTCTGTGCTGGAACAAGGTGCTTTTGCTGTGTCAAGCGAAGACGGAGTGATCCAAGTTCGCCGCCTAGGAGCGTTCGGTATGAGCGTTGCTGTGAGCAGCAAACCTACCTCAGTTAACGACATCGTCGAGTTGATGAAGAATGACGAACTTGTTACTGACAGCTACACCGTGCACTCCCAGGGCTGCTAAGCCATCTCCATGTGGTGGCTTACAGCCGTAGTGGATCTGGGTGGCCAACGACGGGTCAACATTCACCTTGGGCCGCTAGTCATCGGTGATGGTGTGATGGGTTCAATATGGCAGGCTGCGACGGCGAACATGGTGTCAGTGGTGGTGAGCATGGAGGCGACAGAGAAGGAGCTCAATGGAGAGGGCACAACGATATCGATGGACAGCACGGCAGGAGTAACTGCCGCCATCAGCAATGGCGTGAAGGCAGCTGAATGCATAAGAGTGATGAAGGAGAGGCTGCCCTCTCCTTCCTGCATGGAGTGCATAGCGGGCAGAAAGATCTTGGGCAAGAGGAGCTTAATGAGGTAACTAGTTGAGCAGCTAAACGTCTGTCATTCATATATTTACCTAGTCACCGGTAAATTGCAACATTCCACACACTTAGTAGAATCCTGTAGCATGGAAGCAGTTTCCATCAGGACGCTGACGCGTTTATAACTCGTGATAAAAATATCGATGAATCGTGGTATTTATCGACAAATAACCACACTATCAGGTTTTGAAGAGAAGTAGAAGCCCCATGGTCCCTGTTGTGTTTGTGGATTGTGGTCGTTTTGGCTTCGTAAGACGTGCAGCACACACCTACACAACCCATCAAAGCGAACAATTGCAGCCCTGTTGCCAAATGCCCCTGGCTTTATTCTAAAACCACTGACATTTGGAGCTGATCGATTGCCTCGTACGTTCAGAAGTCATTGTGAGCTCATATACAACATGCCACTAGCCCTCCACAAATACTGCTGTGCACCAAATACGATAGTGGGGGCAATACACATGTTCGCTTGAGATAGACATTCTATTATCCGCTTCATGGTAACGAACCTAGAGTACGCGCTATCTCCATTCGGTACGAGTCCACATATTGTTTGTTCTGGACTCCATACACTTGCAACGGTATGCTTGCTTGATCTGCAGAAACAACTCCATCTACTTCTTCTTCTTTGATTTCAGATAATTGAGGTATGCCTGGTACTTCGTGTACTCGGGGGTCCGCAGGAACGCGTCGTAACCGTTCAGGCTAGTCTTAAATCCTTCAATTTTTGCGGTAATACCCAACTTCTCAGCGTAGTCATCAAGCGTCTTCCCTTCAACCTCATCAACTTCATATCAACCTTACTCAGACCCCTTTCTTCGTCGTCTTCGTCGTCTTCATAGGTGTTGTGGTGGGTCCTCAGCATCCGCTGGCCGGGGCCACCGGGCAAAGCCACTTTGGAGATCTTGGCCTGGTTGGAGTCCGTGATCGTGGAGAGAGCGTCGCTGGTAACCAGGAAGGTAGCCGCGATTGCCACCAAGACGTGAGATAGACGCATGAGTGTGTTCGTTGGGGTTGGGAACTTGAGAGCTGGAGAGTAGATTTTGAAGTGAGAATCAAACCAGGCTACCGGAATGCCGTTCGGCACGGTGCGGCCGACGCCCCTAAAAAGAATATTAAATGCTGCATCGTAGTTACGTCGGCATGATGTGACGCATAGGTACAATAGTAGAGACCATCAGGGATACTGCTTTAGCATTGCTTGCAAACCATCCTATAAGTTACAAGCTCAATCATACCCTTAGTATGGCCATTGAGATATTTAGATCGATTGCGAAGGGTATAAATAATGGTAGAACTGACCGAAAGGCTATAAACAATTGAATTGATCCGAATGGTAAACAGATATGAAAGGGTATTCAAAGACAGAGGCGATTATACAAATCAATATTTTGTTAGTTTTTACACTCAGCATGTTTCGTCACAAACCGTTGACACTGTACTGAGTGGTATAATTGTACTAGTACACATCTGCAAAAGATTATCGTGGTGTTGACAATATTATACATGACTTGTTTGTGCTATACTACATGTATGGTACAGAGCGCACAGCAATGACGAGTCAGTATCCCGGATGTTCTCGAAGAATCTGCCGACGCGACGACAACGCAGCATTGATGATTCATCCAGTCATCCAAAGTCCGGACCGGTGTAGGAAGCTAAGCAATTCTGAGTTATCAATGCATGTTAGAATTGCTTATATGTATTTAACTGTAGCTCGCTAGCCAGCAGTTTTCTCTACGAACCGTCCCCGAATAGTGTCAACATCGCTCAGAAAACCAGACAGTTCAGTCAGACTCGAGTTTTAAATGAAACAGGAAACATTGAAGCGCTCGCACTCAGTCCATACCGGTACAAAAATATAGTATCAATGAATTAGAGTAAAAATCCAACATAAAAACGCAATCTAGGCAAAGCCAACCAGAGCAACATAAGTAGTAATATGCACGACCAAAACCAAACATCCGGCTACCCACCGTGTCTCAGCAGCAAAACCAGGCAAAAGGCATTGAATCATGATGACCCATCCAAAAACTCATCTTGATGGCCATCATCAAATAACCAGTGCAAGCGTAATACAGTCATTTACGGTGTATACTACTGGCGACGTGGAGGTGTTGCTGCCACCAATGAAAGCGCTTGTGAGAGTTTTCCCAAGCACACTCGATAGATCTCTGAGGTCTAGATAGAAATACGATCCGGGAGCCGACTGCCACATCGACTCAAAGTGACTGATGGTACAGGAAGGGTCTACATTTCAAAATGCATCACTGTCACTTCGTCGTACTTGCACGCACCTACTTGTAAGATGACGACGTGTACATACAAATATCTCTTTGTCACACGAACGATTCATTTGGCTGGAGGTATTGTATGAACTACGAGCAAGACATCTACATGAAAGGCCTGTTCCACAAGCTGTCGACCCTTCCCGAAGTGCTCAAGACAACGAGTTGCGCAATGGCATTTTAGACACGAAAACTGGATCCTACTTAGTCACCCAGGTCGAGTGTACGATGTGGATGCACACGGTCGTCCCCAGTCATAATGCACCACCTTTCACCGTCGTCCTTAGTTCCCGCATCACGTACACGGAGTGCGAACTACCACGAAACAGAGCCGAACCTACGTTTTAGTGCCTTTACCTTCACGATGAAAGCCACAGTGGTTCGTTTTTATTGTAGCGACGCCAATAACGTAAGCGCGTGCAGGTCCCCTGGGCTGCATTCAGGTTGCAGGATGACACCTCGGTAGGCCGTCACTAAAGACGACACTGAAGCCGACGTGAATGCAGTAATGAAGTCCGTAACCCCCTTTGCTTTAGTGCCTTTCGATAGCGCCATGGAAATTGTAGCAGGTCTCAGCTTATGTCCCGGTGTAGGCCGGCTTTTAGACGTGAAATCACTTGTGTCAGACGTTTTGAGCGAGAGAGCACCAATCATCCCGTTGGGTGAACGATGGGACTATGTGGAATGCGGACGCGGTTGTTGTGGAAGTTGTTAACCGAAGACATAGGTCTTTCGGACCTAACGGCGTTGAATATGGCAGCTGGATCCCCAGTTGTGGTGTGAAGCATTTGAGATGATTCGCTATAGATGGCTCGCCACTAGTACTTTCGTCGGAGGCAGCAACAGCATTTTCAAGGGAATTCAAAACTTTGGCTCAGCAGGAAAAATATCAAATGGGTGGTATTACTGCGTTCACACCACCCCCAGGAGAGTATTGCCGTTATGTGATCGAGCTCAAGAATGAGAAGACGAGTATGTTACCGGGAAATCTAACTAGCAAGAAGCAATGGTATGTGCTCGTGTGGAATTTGTACTATTCAAGGGTATTCTCAAGTCGATTTTGTCTCACGTTGCAGATACAAGGGCAGCATAAGTAAGGATGACTTCGTGACATTTGCCAACTCGATTCCTGGTGCTTCTGCAATCGACTACGTTAAGGTGAACCGCTGTGCTAGTTTATGTTACCGACACGCAGTCGTTTACTAAGAACTCTTGCGTTGTAGTGCTTCCACGAGTCGCTGGAATGTAATCTAAACGATCGAAGGGGAGCACAAAGGCAGTTAAAAACACTAAACGATGGGGGTGATTCACCTGAAAATGGTCGTGACGATGCGATCTTTTACTCAACTTGGGTAGTAGAATTCTCGTTCGATCTTGATCCCGTATCTGTGGAACGGATTGACATTTTGGAGGCCAAACTGCAAGATCAACAGGAGCAGCAAGAGGAACTCCATAGAGCATTCCTCCAATTCAAGGCTACGAAGCAACTGGGTAATGTGACGTTATGCTGGTATGGAGAAGACTTCGATGATTTAACGTGACAGGTGATGGCAATGTGATCGGAGCAAGACGTGCAGGCGCTTACAACATTAGTGCCGTCATCAACACCGTATTGTTCGGCCATCAAGAGACTGTCAAAATCAAGAAGAATGACGAGTGCATTCAACTCGGCTGTGTTGCATCCGCGCGTGGATACTGGAGCTCCACATCGTTAAATGCCATTACGAGTTCGGAAGAGAACGGCGAATTGACAGTCACGTACAACTGTAAAATCACGACCGCCTGTATGTGTCGCTCGTGCAGCTGGGGCTGTGATCCTTTCAAGGAGATGTGGGGAAACATTTTGTTGTTGTTGTGGGTGATCACCAGGTTGTCGCCATTCCCATGAAAAGCCCGTTCCGCAAAATGTCGGTTGCCTCGCTTACAGTTCATACAAATGCCTCTTTATATATCTGTACGGCGGCATCTTATAGTTAGGTGCACATCAACTCAAAAAACGTGATGGATTGCACGCGATAAGCATGCGCACCATACTTGCATGACAGCCAGTCAAGATAAATGCAAGTTGCACTTGATTTTCACCTAGCTCTTGGATATCTGTCGAGTTTCTCGACAATCTCTTTGCTGGGTCACAAGCGCTTTTCACTCGTGGCAGCATCGACTTCTTCGAAGGAAATCAACAAAGTATCATCGACTATTTACTGGTGTATATCATGGCGGCACCGGAGTGGAGAGTGTTACTGCGTTCGCGCCACCTCCAGTAACATCGTACCGTTATGCAATCGAGCTCAAGAACGAGAAGATGAGTATTTGGATGGAAGATCGGGTTAGCAAGAATTCAAGACCAAAGTACTTTAAGTATTCAAATGTAGTACGAAAACACATCTGCCGTCCGCAATTGCTAATAGCACAACAAAAATAAAAAGTTGTCTCTTGGTGCGAGTGTTAACGTCTTCAGCTGCGAGTCAGCGACGTAGTTGACGACACCATGTGAAGCCTGAGCTCGAGGTTTCAGACTTGGCTACAATAATGGATGATCTTCTCAGTAGTCGCATGGCGATCCTAGCAGGATTTGTCATGCCAGAGGTCATAGTGCTAACTGAAGACACTGCATGCGTAGGAGCTATAAGGAGCTTCGGAATCCACACTATCGCTTTTACTTTAAACAGCACAAAAGACTACAAAACTCGATAAGCATTTTGTTCCATGTGATTAGAACACTGATGGAAAAGAGCACGCAAGAAACATCGGGCCCTCATACAACATCAGTCAGACTGCTGAGGAAGAACTACGAGGACAACAGCTACAATACTCAAACCCAGACCGACAAGCTGGTTACAGATGTGCATACCGCGTTCACAACAAGATATCACGTTCAATTTGATCGATTACTCAATACATTGCTACTTTCCCCAAGATGTACATGGAAATGTACCCACAACAATTATCCGTGGAACCCAAGGGGAAATCATTGCGAGATGGCATTGCCGGGACAATATCTTTTGTATGTATACAAATGCGCTGAGATACATAGACTAAGTCCAGAGATACTCGACCATGCTGATCAAATGGAGCCATTCAGCTCAACCAAGAATCGGAAAGCAACGACGATATGAGTCCTATGGAGTTTTGGGGGTAGAAGTCCTGGTAGAGAATACATCATCATCATCATCAATAACAACAACAACAACAAGTGGGTGCTCAGTGCAGTGTGTATTGTAGAGGCGCACCTTGATGTAGAAGTATACTGCGATATACACGTGGATCTAAACAACCTTGCTGGACGCAGTTGACTCGCTAACAGTGCTGACGGCATCTACATCATCTTTTTCTTCAACCCCTTCTCCCGACGCCACCTTCATGTATACAGGTAGTCCCCCAGTTCCCGTAGTTTCAGCCGGCAGCGAGTAGGTATACACTCCAAACACCACAAAGTACAATGTATGCCAAGCTGTGGATCAAATTATCAGTGGTGAGACTTTGTGTAGCAAAAACAAGAGCAACGTACGTATTCGTCGGCGGTTCTATTTGACGCCTACAACATCAAGTTCGATTCCACACTGGTCGTTCACGCATCTACAAAAACTCCTTGTCGGGTGAGTCAGATATCATAACCAGGAATTTGCCTCGGTTGTCTCTCTTTTGCATTCACTTCAACTTGAAGTCCTTGTACTTCATTTGGGTTGTTTCATCCTACACAGAATTCTTCTCAAAGAATACCGTACTGGTGGAATGACTGCACTCAGCTACGGGCATCCAAGCAAGATTCTGTTTGCAGAGCACACCAAAGATTGAAAATATCTCCAGTGTCCGAACTGTATTGCCATCAACTCTCAAATACGTTCTCATGCATGTAAGCCGAACTAACTCACAATACCTGTCTATTTTACTGGCGATCTGCATCGAAGTTTTCGCTCAGTTGTTGCCTTTAAGCGGTGGGGGCATATGTCGACGGAAGGATGGCCGCCTCCGAGATGGTTTACCCAGTTGTTGTCGCTGTTGGTGCTTGCTTTCATCCGCGTCTTGGGGCTCAGGCGGTGGCCGTCGCAGTTTTTGTGTTGGTGTCTGCTACTGGTCTTTTAAGGCTGCGGTAGATTTGTACGGCGAGCATGGATCGAACCGCTCACCCCGAGGACTCCAAACGCACGACCCCAGGGGATGACGTCATCGTCGATTTCGATCTGGTTATTAGATGAGCATTTCGTTCCGCAATGCAGTCGGTGTACAGACGCAACGCAACTCGCAATGCCATGACCACCGTCAACTCAAATATGCAGCAATCGAATCGGTCACCAGCTTCCAGTAATGACAGCCTTCGTGTAGATATGGGTCAGTTATAGACTTCTTAACGAACTGGCCAAGCGCCAGAGCGTGCGCTTCAATTCCGCCTGTGCAGTGATGCTCTAGTCATTCTTCAAGCTCCTTTTGGCCTCCTATATGTTCCTGACTGCGGACACTCAAGGCGAGCGATTCCTCGGCAACAGACTACGCTATATGATGAGCTAAGTGCAAGAAACCCGTAAACTGCTTCTGCTCTACGTTATTCCTTCCGGACTCGACGAAGTTTATGACGTCTTGTTATACGTGAACCTTCAAGTTGTTGGTGCTGCTATCTACTTTTTACTATTGCAATTCCGTCTTGTGGTTACGGGAGTATTGCATCAAATGATGTTTAAGAAGAGACTGAGCCGGAAACAGTGGGTCTCACTTGGTGTGACGACTATGGAGTGTACAATCAAGACTCTGGGACAACAAGATCCCCATGCTACAGCCAAGACGGACGGACCGACCTTGATGGTCTACGGACTATTGATGGTGCAGATACTCAGCAGCACTTTTGGCAGGTGTGTACAATGAAGTTCTATTAAAGAAACAAGCGGTGGCCCCAGTGAACCTCCAGAATGTGTTCATGTATGTGGACTCGATCGTGTGCACGATGGAGATGTTGGTGTTTGGACTTACAGGGCAGTTAGCGGAGGAGGCGTTGACAATGGACAATGTTCGTGTGCTCTTCTCGCCTTGTGTGTTGCCCATGATGTTCGACATGTCGATAATTGGTGTTGCTACGAGTCTCTTCCTGAAGAGCCTGGACTCGGTGTGCAAGGCCATCGTCAGTGCGCTCGAACTGGTATTCTTGCCGTTGTTAAGTGCGGTGTTGTTTGGACAATCGCTTACGTTATATACAGTGGCTGTATTGTGCTTTGTGGTGTTTGGAGTGTATACCTACTCGCTGCCGGTTGAAACTACGGGAACTGGGGACTACCTGTGTACACGAAGGTGGCGTCGGGAGAAGGGGTTGAAGAAAAGATGATGTAGATGCCGTCAGCACTGCTAGCGAGTCAACCGCGTCCAGCAAGGTTGTTTAGATCCACGTGCCTATCGCAGTATACTTCTACATCAAGGTACGCATCTACAATACACACTGCACTGAGCACCCAGTTTTGTTGTTGTTGTTGTTGTATCCTCTACCAGGACTTCTACCCTCAGGACTCCAAGCACGTGGCTTCATAGGACTCATATCGTCGTTGCTTTCCGATTCTTGATTGAGCTGAATGACTCCATCTGATCAGCATGATCGAGTATCTCTGGACTTAGTCTATGTAGTTCAGCGCATTTGCATGCATACAAATCATATTGTCCCAGCAAGGCCACCTCGCAATGATTCCCCTTGGGTTCCACAGGTAGTTGTTGTAGGTACATTTCCATTTACACCTTGGGGAAAGAAGCAATATATTGAACAATTGATCAAATTGAACGTGATATCTTGTTGTGAACGCGGTATGCACGTCTGCAACCAGCTTGTCGGTCTGGGTTTGAGTATTGCAGCTGCTGTTCTCGTAGTTCTTCCTCAACACCTGTTCGTGAGATGTAAGACTGCAAGAAGGCGTCTCAAGAGAGACCAAGAGCGATCTTAATAAATAGATACAAATACTTTTAGCTTTTGACGCCGAAATGACACGGAGGAGACGTAAGTAAGTGCACGAACTTATCTTAGAGTATGTGTGTGACTTTTCCCATGTAGCTCGTGTATCAGTACTATAAGGTGCCTTAAATACGATACGATTTTTACGGTAAGCAATGCTTGCGCCGGGGTAAGTTCATACCCCATCAAACTCCCCACCTGACGATGTCTTCCACTCAAGGTGAGGAGATGGCAGTGCCCGCAAACTGCTTTGGGACTTGTCGGGATTGGGTCCAAGACAGCATTGATTTCGCCTTCCACAATCACGCTGTGCGACTGCGGTATTTCCCCCTAGAGGCGCCTATTCTAATCTTTCCGATTTAAGGAATACTTACAGAACGTCTGTGTGGCCCTATGATAGAACCCCTATCTCAATCATACCGTACATTCCATCGGTCCATGATGGACTATCTTGTAGACAATCACCTGCTTTCCAGGAACAATAATGCAGTGCCAGTATTTGAATAATGTCCCCAAGAGTGAGTAAGTAACTCTGAGCGAATGAGGACCGGCTAGAACGCGAACAGGAGTGCCAAAGTCAGCAGGAGAATGTAGGACGGACGCATTTTTGATTCAGCTCTTGAAGGCCCTTGCAGTGAGAAGCGAGTTGAGAGCAGGACTCATCTCCAATCAATAAGTCCCACGGACAACGTCCTGAACAGTGAGGGCCACTTGAATGTCACCATGACACATCGTGAAGATTGGACCCCTCGTCTTCAGAGCTGTGTAAACAGGGTTCATACACCGATTTGTATTTAATAATCGAACGGGTGGGGATACCTGATACCACACATTAAGATTCTGACCTCCATCCTTTAAAAACAGTTATGAAAGCCCTAAACGCGATCACAATCGCTGAGGATGTCCAGTGCAGAGACATGCAGCATAAACAGAGTTCATCGAGACTCGATGCGATCCATCTTGACAATGTTCAATTAACAATGTCTCCCTGCAAGTACGATAGTGTCTGAAATGAACAAGGTATTTGCGAGACTCGTTACTGCTGAAAGGCGTTCTGTGTCATTATCATTGTGTTTTCTCCATGAGAATCTCATGTTGCATGTCTACAGCACACATGTATTCATGGCAGCTTATCCGAAGATCAATCCTGCCGATCCCACGACTTCAATTGGGAAGAAAACTGTGTCAGGAAACGTGAAAACAGGATTGGCAACTCAAAAAAGATGCCAGACGCCATTACTTGTGCTCAATCATAATAACACATAATACTAATGTACAGTATAAAAACTTGTTCAACGTAGTACAAACAATTTCCTATTGTTACATCACTCTATTGTAACTTTTGATCAATATAAATGACATTACCGGTGTCCCTCTATAAAGGCTATAAAAAACACAATCCTTTTAGAAATACTACATTTGTTCGTACAAATAGTACCCGCTTGTTACATTAAAGCACGTTGGTCCACTTACATAGTGCCGGAATGGCACTTGCCTCTAAGGACTAAGCGATTTTGCTGTACAGGAAGCGGTTACCCCTTTAACGTCACGTTTAATCCAATATCACAAGTTTCTCTTACATGTAGCTAACTGTACATTTTGCATTTTACTGTTAATATTTGTATTAATACATGTTGCTGTAATAAAAAACATGCTAAATACTGGTCCGCTCTACTAAGCTGATAGTGGTCATCTACGAGATGGTGATGGGCAAAATTAAACTCATGTTTATGTCAAAATTCGATGGAGAATTTCTCACAAAGCAATGTAAAGATGGTGATTTGAGTGCTTCACCACCTATTTTAATATAATTAGAGAAACCCTCGAGGGCTAGCAGGGTGCACCTTCTTGTTACCCATAGGTATCTTCCTACACACCAGCAGGATCAGGTTGTGTTTGGCAGATGCTCTACTGCCTACATGTTCGGTCGATACCCTTCAGAAATACATGTACAGAGAATTCTGATGTAATACCTTTCCAGCCTTTTTTTTCTCTCCAGCCAACTTTGATGCATCAGAGACTATGCAGCTACTTGTGATGCAGCAGTGCAAGGAACCGAATCACTTTCTTCGAGATGGGTCGCCGTTGTGGATCAGGTTTTACTGTACGTTCTAATCTCTGCCAGTGAAGGAGACTTGGTGCTGAGTTCACTTCTCAAGTTTCTTCTCAGCGCTCAAGTCATCGAACTTGCAAAGCATGCGCCCGTCCTTCGTTCTTCTGCTGGCTTTGGCGCTTCTCGTTGCATTCTGCAATGCTGCCTCGGCGACCACCCGCATGACGGCTGTCAGCATTGCTGACAGCAATAAGCGTTCCCTGCGCGCTGTCCAAAAGAGGATGACGACGACGACGATGACGAGGAGGACGATGACGAGGAGGAGAGGGGTGTCAAATTTAACTACCTATTGGGGGATAGATCTGGTAAAGCTAGGCTTCAAAACGGGCAAAGAGATTAAGATGATAGAGACGCTCAAGGCTGCCGCAGCTGGAAATGGTGCTAATGCGGTGAAGGCGGCGGAGAAGCTCAAGGCGATGGAGCTCAAGGTTGGAAATGGTGTTATGTCGGCGAAAGCGGTGAAGAAGGAGGCGAGGATGTTCAAGGTCATGCTGGACGCTGAGATGAAACCGAAGCAACTTTACCAAGCCTTAAGTCTCGATCTATTGGGTAGCGCGGCCATCCACACCAACGCATACAAACTCTACCAGAGGTACGAGTCGGCATACCGTCTGAGGTTTCCCGGAGTTTAATGGAGTCATTCCGAAAGTGCAGGTGTTGTATTCCAACTCTCGTCATAAATAGCGACAGTAAAGCTATGTCGCTATGTTATGTCCATTTAATAAAGCTGGAGCGCTTTTTGAAAGACGCGATTTTACTGCTTCCATTCAATATATACTGATCGGAATTCGTTCAAATTTCATTTTATGTGTTGCATGACTGCATCGTTCGCACGTGTTGTACCCGGTAAATGTCATCATGTCAATGCAAGTTGGCCAAAATAGCTTAACGGATGACTAAGACTGACTAACTCTCGACGACTGCTATGACAGGATACGCTTGCAGACCGCCAAAATGGACAGATAGAGCTCTCACTGCTTGACGTTCGTCGCCGTCACTGCCAAATACCTGAGATTAATCGTAAACATGCAAAATGTTGAGTACGGTTACAAACGAAATTAATCTCCAGCATATTGCCTCATTTTAAACGTCTCCAAAAGTAGTAAAGACAGTGGAAAAGAAGACCATAATTATTGTGGGATGGCGCCATAGCCCTGCCCAACTGAATCTCGTCCGCGTAGAGAGGCTATTATTTCAAGTGAGTCGTGTTTCTAACGCTGTTAGTATCTACCAACACGATGCACCCTATGATACTCGAGACTCTTTCCCGTTCATTCTTTTTCAGACCAAGCAAATATGAAGCACACACTTTTGAGTTCGTGCTCGCCATGCCCTCACCAGACCAATGAATGGAGCTAATTGGTCGTGATTGACTAGTTTGCCGTTTACGCGGCACGAGACAGTTCAATATTTTGTTGATGCAGACTTGTGTGGGCATTTGGATGCCGCGGATAAGGACAACTTACGACAAAAATGGGACATCATTCTGTGCAGGTTGTGCTGTGAATACAAAACGCTGACAGAACGTTACAACGAAAAACTGACAGTGGTGGGGACAAAACACTGACAGCGTTCGCTATTATTAATATAGGATATAGCTCTGAAAGAAACACTGCTATTGCTATCTGAGGGACAGCGCCATTAAATACATATACTCAGCCTACATCGTGGTATTTGCAGTGACCAGTACATGTGGTGCATCAATATCGGATATATTACCATTATGAGGTTTTAATGGAGAAGGGCGACGTCACCGAGACACGGTGGCGCGGTGTATTGCATAACTTGCCTAAACTGAATGCAAATCACCTATCTACTCTGCATATAGCTACGTAGTCTGCCGGAAACCCGGCGTTGTGCTTGAGGAGCACATGTGGTGAAAGTTCTGTAATTTGCGTTGCTCTGTTGCAATCATGTTTTGTTGTTCTTGTTTCCATTTGGCAATGTCGTTGGTCATCAAAGACGCAGCACCCGTGAACCGCTGCTCCATCACCGCCAATGTAGGTCGTTGCACTTGTCGGCTGGTGTGCGAATCCATGGCTATATTTGCCAGCTTGTCTGCCACCTTGTTGTGATGCCTGTAGTGATGAGTCCAGATGGGGATTCTGCAGACATCTGCCAGGCGCCTGCATTGTGTGTATAGACGGACCAAGCGCTTACTTTTGGTGACCTCCGCTCCTTCAGCATAGTAATCAGCAACATGCTGTCTCCAACTATGTGCAACCCTCTGATGTTGTGGGACGCTGCATAGCGGAGAGTGGACAGCAAACCGATGAATTCTGCCGTATTATTTGTCGTTCGTTGAGATCCAAGCGCCACGCACCCGATCCACTCCACAACTGGGTTCGATACTCCGTCGGGTATCCGATAGATGATCGCCCCTGCTCTTCCGGGCCCTGGATTGCCTCTTGAGCCACCATCGAAAAAGGCTACGAAGGTTTCCTTGCAGTGCGATTGAACTGAATCTGTGGCATCTGTAGCTGTGAGTAGTACTCTGGTTACCAGCGCTGCAGCTTGATATGTCGCCAACCCTTTGCTAGTCAATGGCATCCCCCCTTGCAACTGGGCAAAGCTCCACGTAGTCGTAGCCGTAATTTCACTTGCGCCGTTCGGAGCGGTGTATCGCCAGGCAAGAGTGGATAGAGGGTATTTATTCGCCTTTGCCAAATGGCTTGAGTGTGATTACCACCGATAGCGCCCATGCTCGCTGTACTGCGTCGTACAGCACATCAACAGTCTCGGGTGGCACAGTTTAGTGGGCATCTCCTACGGCTTGCTGAACACTTTCTAGCAGGAGCGTAGATATGGCAGGAATTGTAGCTGAAAAGATATCATAAATCGCGTTGGAGTCGTCATATCCGACCGCTCTCCATTGTGAAAGGAGAACATTCCAGAGTGCTTGCGTGGCAGGGCACTTCCACAGCAGGTGAGTTAGCGTTATAAATGCGGACACGTCACAGCCATGTTCAGCACACGATATAGATTTAGTATTCGGGTTCCATAATCGTAGTCGTCGGAGTTTCACCCGATGGAGAGTTTGCATCTGAATGTTTGTAGCTCCTTCGATCCGGTAAACTCGTTTCCACTGTATTGCTGCAAGGGCTGCCGATATTGTTTCGTGATCTCGTTTCCAGTCTTCTTGAATTTTATTCAGCTTGTGCTGTGCGTCTCTCCTCTGTGCCTGCGAGAGACGCTTCTTTGTTAGCGCGGTAGGTCTCGACCACCGGCGTTTGCCAGCCCACAGCACGGAGAATGCCGATATCCACGGGTGTGGAGTTGTCCACGTGGTTGTTGTCGGCTGGTTGATGTGATCCGCGAAGGATCTATCTAGTTGCAGCGTTGTCATTATCCCCAAAGGCGTCGACGTTTGACTCCATGTGTGAAGGATGGTTGGACAAGGACATGCGGTCAAGACTAGTTCGTGGTGATGGTCCTCACCGTTGTGGCTGTTAAGAATGCTCGGTCCGATCGGTTTCCTTACTAGAAGCGCTGGGTACGCGGCAATGAGGCTCAGCGCAAATTCGCGGAACTGGTGGGCTGCTCGTGATGGCATTGGGATATCAAATTGACACGGTCTGATGACAATTACTCCGCGTCGTTTCCACTCGATTGATAGCACCTCGCTTATGAAGTGCACACCACGCAATATATCCTTGTGTACCACAATGGACCGAATTCGGTTTCCAGTGGAATCAAATGCTGGAAATGAATGAATGGGTACGTCAGGGAGCCCATCAGGTACAAATCGTCCTTGGGATGCTTCTTGTGACCTCATGACCTCTACTAGCGGTTTTCCAAGGACAGATCTCATGTCACATTCCAGTCCTTTTCGGGTCCATTTGGTGCTAACGCCGTTCGAAAATTTAAAAGTTGCTCGAAGTGTTGCTATCTTCGCCGCGTCGTCCATTGCCGGAGCCTCAGCAAGCACCTCAGTTGCGTGGATTTCACCCTCCGACCAGAGTCCATTCCATGTCCTTATATGGGTAGGAGTCACTCCTGTTGGGCAGATATGAGTATGTGTTATACCTTCGGCCTTGCGTAGCACGTTTCCTGCATTACGTTCCCATGAGTAAGCGCTGTCGGCCCAGCGGATAATGGCTTGAGTTGCCATTGCCTGTAGCTCAATTTCAATGTTTGGGATGCCAATACCTCCGTTCTTGGACGAAAGTTGTAGTACATCCATGGCACACCATCCCGTTGGAGCCTTCGTGGGGTGCTGGAATGATCCTGTCCATATAAAGTTTCTCGTACGCAAAGTCGCTTCCTGAAGAATTGCCTTCGACGGCCACGAGTGCCGAGCCACGTAGCAGAGCTTTGGCACGATAAGTGCAGATGCAATCTGTGCTCGTTGCATAGGAGTATTAGTTTTCTGCGTCGCTAGTACCAGTCTAGTTACGAGACCCTTGGACGCTCGAGTCCATGCTTCCTCCGAGGTATCGTGGTCTCCAGCCCAGTGTCCAAGGTATCGGGCTGCTGGTTGTAGCGGGACCTGCTGGCCATCCGAATTTTGTTCAGCCTGCACCATTGAAATCGCCACGGATTTACGAACGTTAAGTCGTAACCCTGGGTATGTCGAGAATTTGCCAGTGACAGCTAACGCTACATTTTCCATTGTTCTATCCGCGAGATAAATTACCGTATCATCCGCATAACCAGCGGCCCTTAATTCTTGCGTTCCGTATTCAGCAGGAAAAGCAATTCCTCTGAGCCCCGGTTCATGGTCGATTGCATCATATAGTACATCAATTGCAATGATGAACAAAAGGGGGCCAGTGGGCATCCCTGTCATATTCCGCTTGTGACCGGGATTGGCTGTGACGGTGCCCCGTTAGCCAGGAAAATTGCTGTCGTACCGGTGTGGGTGGCGCGAATCATCGAACGAAATTTCGACGGAATCCCTTACGTTCCAGCACTTCTAACAAAAATTCTCGATCCAAGGGGTCATAAGCTTTAGCAAAGTCTAAGAACAATGCCAGCGCTTTTGTGTACTCTTGCTTATTAGAGCAAATGTTTTTGGCAGCTTCGAAAAGGTCAACTACCGTGTGAATTATTCTGCCGGGTACAAAGCCGAACTGCGTTGAATGGACTAGATGTTCCACATGAGATCCCATTCGCGTAGCAAAAATTCTCGTAAATATCTTGTAGTCGGAATTTAACAGTGCAATGGGACGATAATTAAGTGGATCGCTTGTGTCTTCACCTTTTTTAAGCAGAATATATACGATTGTTGGAAACTGGGTGGCGTGACTCCTTTGCTGAAACAATAGTTATACAGCAACGCGAGGATAGGAACCATATCGTCAGCAAAGTCCCTGTACAAATCATTTCCTAGGCGATCCGGCCCACATGCTTTCCCACGTTTACACCGGCGAATTGCACGAGCAGTCTCCGTTTCAGGATGTCGTCATCTAGCGCCGCACAATCATGACTATCCCAACCGTCTGAAAATGCTTCCAAATAGTCTTGCATAGCGGCCGGGTTGTCAATTTTTCCATTCAGTATGGGCTTCCAGGTGTCAGCCAAAATTTGCGCCTTGTTTTGATTAGCGCCACTTTGAGCTGTAGAAGTTGTTCGTAATGTTGGCACTGTGTTGTCTCCAAACTTCGTGCTTACACGCCTGAAGAATGATTTGGCTGTGCGCCGTTTTTAAACACATGCTGCTCATGTAGACGTTTGCGCCTCAATATCTTCCGTTGGTCCTGCAGCACTTCTATTTGCTGGATGATGCTGCGTCGATCAGAGTTCGTGGCCGGACCGCCGCCGTCTCGTGACATCCGAAGTTCTCGCACCAGTCTGCCAATTTGCTTCCTATAACTTGTTGTCACCCGCTTTCTGCATATTTTTTGAACTCCAGAACACCATGCCTGATCCGCGCCTTGAATTTTTCCCATGACGGAATGGGATCCCCGCCATTCTCCACAATTTGTTTCATTTCAATATTCAAGTCGGTCAAAGTACTTTTTATCATATCTTTCGTGGATGCTTCTGCATACTGTGGTGATGATATACTTTACTTTGTTTTTCACCCTGATCGGATTGTGCGGGGGCTGCAGATGTAATAAAACTCCCATGTGATCTGTGTAGACTGGGCTTACTTCCGTTTCAACAAACTTACACCAGGGAGAGTGTCGGCCGTTGAGTACCATCGGTCTAATCTACTTGATCTGGACTCATCACCCGATGAGTAATTGTATGTGTGATGTTGTGAGCGGAACTTCGCAATGCTCGCCGGGTCCAAATCTCTGAGTTTGTAACGATCTCCCACATCGATCAATTCATTCATGTCAATCCACTGTGTTAGTTCTACCGCTCCCAGATCGTCTCGTTTGCAGTTACCAAAATGATCCACCGTTTGATCCACTACACAATTGAAATCACCCCCATTAGAAGTTTGTGGTCTCTCGGAAACTGAACTTGTTGCTGGTCAGTGAGGAAATTTTGCGTTCATCCGGATCCTAGGGCACATAGAGATTCACCATCAAGAATTTTCCCTTGCTATTTCACATGTAAGATACATGCGATGTGGGTTCCATAAGTCTGACCGCCAGGCTGTAGCATTTTTGACTGAGCCGTAAGGATTAATGAGCACTGCAACCCCACCACTTCTGCCTCGAATCCCACCACAATTGCTCCATATCGACAATTTAGTCTCGGCGTGACGAAAGCCCCACACTGCGCATTGCTTTTTTCCCGCATACAGAAGTTCTGTCTCTCGAAGGTGAGTTTCTTGAGAAGAACTAGGTCCTTCAAACCAGACCTTTGTTTATCTTTGAATCTGGCAAGTATTTGGTCAAGATGATCCAGATGAGTAGCTAGACCTCTTACATTGTATGACCCCAGGCCGATTGTAAAGTCTTCTTTATGCAGTCTTGGAGTTTTCCATTGAGCTCCTCTGCAGCGTGCTTTCTGGACACCCTTGGTCCGAGTTCTCACTCGCTGAAACTCAGCACGGTGGGTGTTGAGGAACTGCGCTCGAGTAACTCGGGTGAAATGGGCTTCCATACTAGTTTGTCGCATGGAAGTCCTTTTGCGGCCTTATAGACCCTTTGAAACAGGGTGGACAACCACTCTGTTTCTAGCATACTATGCGTGTATGAGGAAGCGTAAGTCTTTACTTAGATTTACTATAGAAATACGCGACAACGTGTATTTCTAATACAAAAGCAAAGACTATTTAGGTAGAAAATTGAAAACTGTATTTATGTCGGCCCGCCGTGGCGGCCTCTTAGCAGACCTAGCTAAAAGAATATCTAATTGCATGGTGAGGGCTATGGTTGGCCCTCACGTGTTGCTATGCATGCGCCATATTGGTCGAAAGGTACCTCTTTCTACCAATAGTAGCGCCCTAAGCGCCCGCCACTAATAACCAATCAGTGGCGGCTCGAAATGATTGTAATCCTGTGTGTGGTCCACACACACAGGCAGCCTGCTTCATATGTATACAGCCTATCCGCAATCCCTGCCGGATAGCTACATATACATATGTACTTGTGTAGCCCTGCTACACCCTTAGTGACTTTCCTCGAAGCAAGTTGTGCTCTTGACGAGCGCATCATTGCTTAGAGAATGCCGCTTCGATCCAGCCTCGATACTGGAAGAAGCTGTGGCATACCGAAGTTGGGAGAGATCCGACCAATCGCCTCTCCAACATTCTTTGCAGACATCAGCTATTTGAGATTCCTGGAAATACCAGTCCGTTCGTGAGGATGTAGGCAACGACGCCAGCAAGGTTGTGTTCCAGTTTGTATAAGCGTATGGGATGATATGAAGTATGTACCACGTCTCATGGGGTATTGTCTCCGGCCTAGAACGGTTAGTCACGTGTGATAGACGGCGATATAGGTCCTCCCAGCAGCCAATGGATCCTATCAGTACTCCAATATCCTGATGATCACATGCTGCCAGTCATTCTTGGTATCACTGTGCTATGTGTTGTGAAGTGTGATAAGGCGCGAGTATTTCCCAGATGGGAGATAGGCAACCTCCTTAGAGTTCCCGTAGAATCTCTCAGACTCTCAGACTCTCAGACCTCTCAAGGCGGCTACTCGGCGCGGCAACTCCACCGGTGGTCAGGCGTGCTCACGGTGTGTATCCCGTTGCAGTTCTTTGATTCAGACGACGTAGTGAGCCCATGCAGCATCTGCCCTAGTCAATAGTTCTTGATCTCGTATGTTTCGTAGTGGAAGAGTCTCAGGAGCGCCCCAGTCCATTCCCATCGTAGATATGAAATATGCACTCCACAGTCATCTCTCTTCTCTTCGGCCCAGACTAAGACCGGCAATGGTCGTTTCTTTCTTCCTCAGCCTCGACCCAGGCCGTTAACCGTCGCTTCTCTTCTCCGCGATCCCGACGAAGACCGGTGTCGCCTCTTCCTCTTCACTCGTCAGCCTAGGCGCAGGCTGATTTAGTCACTTCTTGCCTCTTCGACTCTGACTAAAAGCCGGTAGTCAAGTCTACTCATCCAGGTCCAGAATACTTGGTCAATTCTGGAGACACACCACTCCTTCAAAGGAGTCTGTCACGTGGTGATATCTCAGATTTCCCAGACTGAAGACCTTTCTTGGATTCACTGGGTACATATTCCTCATCTGTTGGTTGATCGAAGGACGATATCGTCGATGTTGTACCAGAAATATGGTACA
The DNA here is from genome assembly GCA_008080845.1 of Phytophthora kernoviae. Lineage (NCBI taxonomy): Eukaryota > Oomycota > Peronosporomycetes > Peronosporales > Peronosporaceae > Phytophthora > Phytophthora kernoviae. The sequence goes on along the minus strand of VKKV01000127.1, from coordinate 114,404 downwards.
TCTCCTCAGAATTCTGAGGAGGACCAAGTGATGTGGAGTTCCTGTCCGAAGCTGGGTACTGGTAGGAGTGGAACCTCCCGAACAGATGATTATTGGCTTGAGCTGATCCCGTTCTGAGAAGTACCTCAGAATGTGTGCGATCCTCCCAGAATATCTTAGTAGGGTGGAGATCAGCAATCGCGTTAACAGGCAGAAACTGGGGTACTTCTCAGATTTCTGCTGTTACTCCTCAGATTGTATCTCCTCAGAGTTCGCCTACCCAGACCTACTCACCCCAGAATTCTGGGGTGAAGTCTCCCAGACTTCCGTTTCGAGTACCGTGGCTCCCTTACAGTACATCCGTACTTCAACTTGAACCCACCAACACGAAGTGAATCCAGTCAAGTGGCCTTTCAGCAGTTCTACATAAATCAGGACTGACCTTTCGTCAAAAGATTGCAACAAGTCAACCCGTGCATCGAGCAATCATAGGGAGAGCTAGTCTGCATGTGAACCTTTAAACCAAAACAGAGTTCGTTTTACCTTCAAGTGAGCAGACCGTTCTCCACGAAAAAATTCAAAGTTATTTAGGCTAGTGATCCATTGCCTAGTGTCTGAGTGTGATCTAATCTATTCCATATCTACATATCGACTGCTGAGTGTTTATCGGGTGGTCGGTGTGCTATATTTACAGGAGTAAGCAGGCTCCTAAGAGTGATTTGTGTCTGTATTAGGCTGGAAAGCCGATATTGGATCTGATTGCTTTCTCCTTTTCATAGGAGTGGTGCACGTCCCCAAGAGTGACCAGGTGTCTTGGTTTGGACCAGTAGACTTGACTACCGGCTTTTAGTCAGAGCCGAAGAGGCAAGAAGTGACTGTATTAGGCCTTAGTTCTGGGCCTAGAAAAGAAGAGAGAACAAGTAGTTGGTGTGTGTATATAACTCTGTATTTGGATTGGAGTGTTTGGGTGTTGGTTGGTGTAACTTCTGGATACCCGGGTTTGATACGAAACTTTGGTGAAAAGAACCGTTACAAAGGGATACACAACGAGAGCCTGACCAGCAGTGTGCCTTGTATATTGAGTGCACTCTGCGTGGACGAATCCTAGCATACCCTTGGATTGCTTATGGTCGTCTGCCTAGAAAGTCCAAGCCGCGTGTCCAGGACGCGATTGGGGCATCCGCCTCGTCACATATCCATTGAGTCATGTCGAAGTTGAGGCACGGCTTGAAGGTGGTGATGTGCCGATCTTCGAAGTGACTCTTGGAAAGAGCCACTGGCGACCGAAGAGTGCTTATTTGAGCTAGGTTGAGATAACATCTCAAACCGAGATTCCACATCTCAGCCCGGCCACGCACATCCCAACTTTCCCAGCCTCCGCTCAGATTTCTCATCTGGGACTTCATATCCCAGACTTCAGCTCGGCTTTCCCAACCTTTAGCTCAGCTTTCTCAGCCCTGAGGTCAATATTTCAGACTCGGTCGAAACTCTAATACTCGGATTAGCCTTGGTCCGAGCCATCTCAGACGTTGGGATCCAAACTCGGATCCCGAACGGAGTTGACCCTTGCGACTCGTTGCTCAAGGTTGAACTTTGAGAGTGAGCCAGCTTCGGGTCAAGCGTATCTACTAATCATGGATGGACTTCGACTTGGGAGGCGATCTCAGTCAGTCGACTCATGGGTTTGAAATAAAACTTTCTGAGAACCTCATCACATCTGTTCCTCGGCAGATGGAGCGGCATCATTGTTCAGAGCCACAGACCACGCAAGCAAGTCAGCTGTCGGAATGCCTGCAGCAACCAAGCACTCCCCCATGCGCTTGACGATCGGGGCAGCGGGTCCAAACGCCTTGAGCTGCGGGTAGTATCAAACAAGGTACGCGGTGAGTACACTGAGGACCTTGCTACTCACATTGAGTCTTTGTTCTTTTAGTCTTGTGCAGGAGTTGAAGAGAAGTTCCTGCAAGCGTCTCAGTCACTCCTGCGTAGCGTGATCCAGCGCAGCAACGTCGATGACGGGCAGATGCGTCGGCTTCTCAGCCGCTTAGCACTCGGGCTACCTTGCGGTCTTCCGTGGCGTATTGAAGACGTACGCAAAACCTTTGCTGGTCTTGCTCATGTTCCACGCGCCGTGGTTGAAGATCTACTGAGCAGCGAGATGGTCGTCTCCGTTCGTGTGCTGGGCACTGCTTCGTCGAAAGGAGGGCGAAGTCAAGTCCTTTGTCACCCTGCAAGCTCTACCACACGCTTGATCACCCGGTTTACGTACGCCTGTACGCCATCTTCGACTCGTGTCGTGTGTCTATCCGATGGCATCTTGTGGGTTACTGTGCTGCTTACCTGTGTTCTTGCGTTTGTAGGTACTGGCGGGGATGACGACTGAGTAGCAGCTGCAGCTACTCCTGACAGCCCTGACGACGGCACTGGTCATGCCCCCGGTATCACCAAGGCAACGCGGAGCGTTTCTGGTTCGGCAGCCAGCAAATCCTGAAGCGGGACTCCAGGGTCAAGCGGCACCACCTCCGGTGCCACAAGCTCCAGAAGCTGACTGAGGAGCGACGCGCACGGAGCCTCCTGCATCGTCAGTGTCACCGCCAGCGAGTGCAGTGGGCACGTGAGGAAGTCCGCCTTGTCAGAGATGAGGGCGAGTCCCTGCTTCTCTGCTGTTTTCACCCGCAGAAGCCGCAGGTAGAAGACACCGTCTGCGAATACTGACACATGCTGTTTTTGGATGTAGCCAAGGTCCGAGGACCGACCGAAGCAATGCCACATAAGGCACGCCAGTGCAGCGTCTTGGTAGTCAGAATTGACTCGTGTTGTGCTGTACACGTAGCGTATAAGAGATTGTAAATTCTCTTTAGTACAAGGGGGGATTTATTAGTCAGACCTCCATTTTCACGTTTTAAGCAGTGTTTATCTAATGTCTTTCCTTGCTTTAACAATACCAACTCAGTAGCAACACGTAGGTGTGGATGTTCGTCGAACAGCCAAAGCTTAATTTTTCTATAATATAATGACGCAGTGTTACGAGCAAGCTTACCTTTCTTACCTTCATTGGTGGCGAGATAGTAGCCGAAGCGATCCATCATAGCCGCTAGGCGTTTGCCGGAAGCGTCCATGACAACGCTAGCCTGGACGAATTCCATGCTAACACCCTCAAGCTCTAGCATCCACTTGAAAGCACCAATCGATGTGGTGCACGCCTTTTGCGTGTTCGTAGGCACGAAGGCGGAGAGGCTCGTGGTTAGTGTGCTTATTTTGTATTTGTAAAGTGCATGACGGGTGGCTGTCTACCAACGTCCTCTCCAATCTTCCTACTCTAGGATTTAGCCTAACTGACTGAATCGTAAAAAATATTTACTAAATATGTGTGTTAACTTGACATCAGTAGCTAGATATTTATATTTTGGCAAGACTTCCGACAAATATTTGTCGGGAGCTGTCGGAAAATAAACCTATCCCTAACCGATATTATTGGCTAAAAACTGAAATCAAGCGATGTGATAAGCTAAAAATCTGCTTTCCTGACCGGATCACAATCCCGCAAAACTATCTGTCGGAAAGACGTGTATATTCATCCATATCCTATTCATAAGTACCACAAACAATTGCACAGAACGGCACATGGCACACAGAAGAAGGATATTACCTGTAGGTGTGTGCTAGTGCAGTGGTGAAGCACTCGCCGCAAATGCCTGATGTTCTGGCTCAATCTTCTCGACAGAGCTCAATGTACTTGCATAGGCTATTCTTCATGAGTGTTGGTTATAATAAGGACAGTAGATGCTATTTAAGTGGGCTAAGTCAATTTTATCTTCGTTTAAGTAAAGGTTTTAATGATTTGTCACAAAAGACGGTTGTCTAAGTAGCAGAATGGAGCAAAATGCCACCTCTTGAGGGGTTCAAAACTACCGAGGGGGTTTAAACAACCTCGAAGGAGGCAAACTTCCCCTTCATCTGCAAAAGGGTTAATAGTCACTCTCTAATACTTATTATGTTGGAGGCAAGAGACCTCTAGCTCAATTGGATATAATTAGTTTCGAGTGTCCAAACCGAACCGAATTCTGTGGAATTGTGGTCTCGGTACCTGTAACCGACCCGAAGTCGGGTAAATCCGGCTGGGTATCCGTTATCGGGCACCCATTTGCTCATCATGTATTACATCAGCAGTATAGTACCTGCACATGTTGGTGGGGTCAGACAACAGACTTCATATTCAACAATAAAAATGGAGTCGTTTATCGCATGGTACTATTTTTCTTTCGTGGTGAGCGTCGAGTACTTTACGTAGTTTCCTAAAGCTACATCGTCCACCTTCTCCAAGAATGCCTTGTACGCGATCCACTTCTGGTACTCTTCCTTCTTCGAGAGCTTACTGAGGTTGTGACCATATTTGTTGATATAGTAGTCCACCCCAGATCCTTGTAGACATCGTCGGCGGGTTGTCCATTTCTCTTCCACTCCGTGAATTGGCGGCGCCATTTGGCAATCTTCCGTCGAATGGGCCCACCCTCTCTTCGCCATCCACGTTGCCGTCTTCATTATTGCTCACGTTGTCGTCCATACCGTCAACAGTCTGGCCGCCACGCAAGGATCTATTTGCGATACCAGGGTTCCGGGCAACATCGATGGTCAGGGCGGTGTCCAGGGGCGACATCAACGCTAGTGGCCGTCAGGATAGCCTCGCAGTTTGCAAGAAGGGTGACTGCAACAACTGGCAGGACGTAATTTAGATGCATAATTGGATTAGATCAAGTCGAGTCTTGGGGGCTGGAAGGTGAAGTGCGAAGTGAATCTCTAACTGGCCGAGTGTTCGCAGGCCAATCCTAATGTGTTGGGGTAGTATCTCAAGCACCAAACGGGTGGCTGCTCTTGTGAGACCTGTTTTGTCCGCTGGCAAAAGGCAATACATGTAGGAGAATATCAAATTGAGCTGCAAGTCTCAGTTTGGATGGGCTATGATCTGCCAACAAAACATGTAGCGTGATTGTCATGTCCTTCTGAATGTTGACGCCACACTGTTGAGAGACAGTTGCATTTCCCTTACTAAATTGATTGCATCGCAATTGGGATCAACTAGGAACGGCTTGCACCTTGCAGCTAGGAGAGCTCGCCTGCAAGACTGCGTGGCTTGAGAGTGTGACTCTCGTCAACATGACCCTGAAGTCTCGATTGGTGACAAGATCGAGGAAATCAGCAAGATTGAAGATGAGCGCGACGACTGGCAACACCAAACCAGCCAACAGCAGCGAGAACGCGAGGAGTTTCAAGCGGAGCAGGTCAAGCAGCAGAAGTTGCTTCAAGCAGAGTGCTTGAAACTCCAGCACGAGCTGCGGACAACCCAACTCTCCGAGTTGAGGAGTCAGCAACAGCTTCGTATCACCCAAATGACATCGAAACAAGCTCAATGCGAGCAGGAACGACTACAGATGAAGCTGAAAGACTTCGAGGCCGAAGCTGATATTGCCAAGTGCAAATAAAACACTCTTCTGCCACAATTGAACGTCCCCTTCACGCCGAAACTAACCGACGTCGGTCAACTGGCTACATTGCGCAGTGTGAAGAGCACTCTCTAGTACCAAGCACTTCGTCCACCAATCTAGTGTCGGAGATTCCAACGAATGATCAAGATAGGGGAGGGAGAGCAAACTCAGCGTTGGGGAAATAAATATCAGTGGCTCTTTGGTTTGTCACTGCCTTGTCTTTTGGCTAAACATGTCTGCTCTGTCTTCAGGACGATTTCTCGCGTCCATCTGGAGCTCCAAAGACCTCCCTGTGTTCAAGAGTCATGCGTATGTGGAATATCATGTCTGGCTTTGTCGGAGATGGGGCCAGGGAGCTGCTGTTTTAACATTTTTGTTGCTGGTCCAAATTCGACATGAATCAGTGAATTAACTACAACCCATTTACTTAACCTCAAATTACTCGACATGAACCTAGAGACTCCCTCTGAGGGGGGCCACCTCGCTCGGTATGAATCGTAGGGGGTTATTTTAACGCCCTGAACTGATAGAGTATCAGGTTATTTCTTGTTTGCTGCAGATCTCAATGTACATCAAATGCACATCATCTCTTATCTTCTCCAGGCTGGGTTATGCAATGGATACCTAACTCAGCGTGAATTATAGATGCAGTTTACAGAAAGCTGAGAAGGATAACGAACGATACTTGCCAGGATAAACCATCTGGCGTAGACATGACAGACTGAACATTTTCAGTCAATCATTGATCTCTAGGGTAACGCCAAACTCTATGGTTGAACATCTTTGCCGCTGTGGTTGCAACTAAAATGATCTACTTACAAATTGACAGCCTCGAAACTACAGTCCAAGCCAAGGCCCGAGCGGGTCCTGACTCAACCACAACAACCCCTCAGGTGGATAATTGAATACGTGATCTTCAACGATGCTATTCCATGCATTGGGGAGAACTCACTCACGCCAACTTCCGAGCCGTAAAAGCTTTAGTACCGACCAACATCAACGCTCAGTACGACTTCCAAGGAAATCCTCGTTCAGAACCTCAAACAATTTCTTCTCTATGCCATCCTTTGATTGCGGTGATTATTCAGCTGATCAAAGGTAGAACAAAGACACGTCCACATTTCGCAGATAACTTGCTGCTAATAACGCCTGACATTGTACATAGTCTTGCTAAGTTAGTGGGAATGGATTAACTATCTTAAATACTATCACCATCTATGTAGATCCAACTTACTTTGCTTATGAATGCCAATACCTAAAAGCTCAACGTTTTACGTTGATGACAAAGCACCCGTATGGTACCCGTATGTATTATTGATGGTACAAAATCGACGGTTGCATCACTTTAACGTAGTTCTAATAGCACGTTAGTACACTACTTGTCAAGAACTTCTTCAATAGCCCTGCTACAATTTCAATCTGGACATTTGGTTTTATGTCAACAACTGTAAAAACGAGCCAGTCGTTTTACGAAATCCGCACTACGAAACTGAGCAACTTTACTAAGCTACAGTGCAATGTACCACATCAAGTGATGGGTGAAAATCTGAAATCTATCTGCGATGCCGCATAATAGATACCTACAGTCTGGTAAGCTACTGATGACCGCCTCATCACTGGCGTCAAGAACAACGGTATTTTCGCAAAAATCAGGCTGGTAATTGATCTTGTCAAGGCCTATTGTCTACGTGTACAGTAGTAGTGTGACAGATAGACTGAACTATGTGGCAATTTAAAAAAAGAAAGACATTCAAAAATATCCGGATACTTCATGTTGAACATCAGTCGTGTTGAGTTACACAATGGTATGTCACAGCATCGTCATTGCGCTCTGTATCTTGCGATTTTACAGGACAAAAAGTTGCCATTTTTAGCAGCTGTCTGATACAGCATATGCACCATTACTATAAAACTCTGCTAATAAGCAAAGGGTATGATCGAAGTATAAATTCAGGACAAAAGCTTATTCAAGGACAAACCAGCATTTATGATATGTTATTAAAGAAAAGAACGGCTAAAAGAACTGAATTTTGAATATGAATCGGTTTTATAATGCACGGCATACACACTTCAACGGTCCCCTTGAGCCAACTCCATCTTCTAGTTACTGCGAGCCTTGCTGTAGATGGCGTACTGGTTGTAGATCGGCCGGTATTTCTCGTATTTATCCGATGTGCCCACCTTCAATCTGTCGAAAGCCCACATCGAGGAGTGGCCCGCCTTGTACCACTGGTCGAAGATGTCAAATTTATGCTCGCTGTTCGACAGCATCAAAAGCTTGTTGATTGACCTCTCTTCACCATCCACGTCCTCCTTCGTGCGAGTTCGCAAGAATCTTTGGGCAGCAGCTTCGATCTGGGCAGCATCAGCCGACTGAATTGCGTCGCCCGACACCATCTTCTCGAGCTTCATTTGATCCACGCCCTTGACTTCTGCCGAAACATTTCCACTGCACGCAAAGAGGGTGCCAGCAACCGTCATCAGGACGTAACACACACGCATCGCTTAGTACGCTACGGCAGATAGAAGAACTTGCTTGTTGAGCTTGGATGCTGTGCGCGAAGCAAATTGTGGAATGAGGTCATGAGTGCCAAATGCTCCTCAGCTCGACTGCACTCGGATCGCGAGATTGTTGGCCACCAACGGAAGTGCGCTTGTAAAACAGACTGATCTGGATCACCCAAATCTGACTGTCCATGCACTTTATTAGTATCAAGTGTTTACCAGTGGGTTTCGCATAAGTAGAAAACTTGATCGTGGGATTGGCTGACCATACCATTTATGACAACTACGAATGAATGTCTCATTAGCTTAGTACACTATTGACGTCTACTCATGTGACATGGTCTGTCAAAACGTGAAGACAACAAGGGTTTACATATAAGCTTGGAGCGTGTTGGCGAGTACCAAAAAACGGAGAGATTCGTATCGCGCTAGTGCTTGTCAGTCTATCAATCTGACCAAGAACTACCAGTACAGCTCGGTAGTTAAGGGGTTAACCCTTTAGCTTGAAATACTACCGAGTAGAATTCACATGTTAACCCCTACATCTTTGGTCCTGAAAAAAGAGATCAAAATTCCCCTGTCGCTCTAAGGACAAAACAGCATTTGTGACCATGTATGTTATTAAATATACTTTTGCGGCTGCAATTCTGCTACGTTGACGATGCTTGGCAATGCGGTGGTGGCACAGACGCGTAGATCGAAGAGGTATGTGTGCTCCAACACCTTCAACAACTCCTATCTATTGAGTGCGGACCAACTAATGTTTGCTCCTATTTTTTGTCCTGAAATCGGAGGTTGTTGGGGATAATAACTGCATGTATTTCATCAACATAAGAGTACGGCTATCTAATGATTAGTATGTAGGTATCATATTTTTGTTATTCAAATGCCGTCAATCCCAAACTGTGTGAGAATAAAACGTACATTTTCGTCTCGTGTATAGTAATTTCTTGCTTGAATTGAAATGTTTCTGAGCTGCCCATGGCTTTGGTACAGCGATGTCTACACAAATAAGCATCGGGCACTGGACCCACGTGACGAATGTCTAAATCCTGTTTAGACTCGCATTTTTTGCCATCGTTGGATCGTGTTCGTAAATACAAGCACGTGGATACATGCGCACATCCAAAGACATGGGGATAGATTCGACATGTGTATAGGGCCTGGTACTACACTGTACTTTTACAGCAATGCCCCTGAAATAGTACATTCCAAAGCAACAATGTGAATAAACATCTGAATGATTGTCCAACAGTACTATGTGCTTCATGTAGTCCTGTGACCACTGTACATTATAAAAACTTAGCGTCAAAACCGAGCTTGCTAGTTTCAGTATTGTTTATTGTCGACGCTGAAATATACATCAGCGTGCATGTATGTGTCAGGAGCGAAACAGACTGGGACACTATCAACCTGGGAACAAGTTCTCGACAAGCTTAAGACATACAGTTAAAGATTTAGCAGTGCTGTCGCTCCAAGCGGTATTGCGCTTACCTGGTGCATGATGCTGATGATCTATGACGACGGAGACAGGGCTACAGCCAATCCATCTAGGAACAGACAATTTGATACGATTCAAGTTACCATAAGTTCATGTAATCCTTCACCATCGTCATTCTGCTGATGAGAATCGAATCCTCTCGGTCCATGGCAGCCACCAAGTTAATGCAATCTCCAAAACAATTCTTCATATTCTCTACATATTCGCACCGAATGCTGGGATCCTGACACTCACTCTTTTCATCCACCATCAACGGCCGAGATAAAGTTGTGACTGCAGCCAGTGCTATTGATATCGCGCTGTACTACACTATTTATCATTTTGAAAAGCTTATAATAGGACCGAAATAGTCAGCCAATTTGGCGATACATTGCCATAAATAAGCTTACAAAAATCAAGTTTGTCCGACAGCACCTAACGGTTTAGAATCACACTTTGAAAAGTTCTAAGCTTAAGTACGTTTTAAAAACAATGCCAGCAACATTGTTAGGTTAATTTGTAAACGAGAAATTCGAGTTCTCCCATCGTTTGGTTGCGGATCACAGTCCCAGCAAGTTCAATCCAATCTACAAGAACCTGAACGAATTGCCAGCTTTATTTGACTCTGTTGATTTTTGTTTTTCAAGTGCGATGGCAAGCATCAAGAAGCGAACGATGAAGGTCATCCGAGCTGTACTTATTGCTGCTGTATTGTGCGTCGCCCATGTCAGCGCTGCCAGTCAACACAGTAATGATTGCCGCTTTCACCGTGGCTGTCACTGGTCTCCATACAACCGAAGCAATCCTAGCTGAGGCTGAGGCTGAACTTCTGGACCAGACCGAGCTCTCCACTGTGGGCATAGCCTGAAAGTTTTTAATATTCCATATCAAGTTTAGTTACCCCAAGTACAAAGCGATATCTCTGCACTCTGGAACGTGCGGTAAGGCTAGGATGGGTCAAGTCGTTAATACCAATCTGCCGCTCCTGACAGGGTTTCTGGCGAGTTTCAACGCATCGACGAGTTGTCGCACAACGAGAGTAAACTAGCTTACGTCCAACTAAGTGGGGCGACAAATCAATTCACAAACTAAGCTTATGATTTTGCTTGCAACTGCGAATTGTAAACAAAAGTCGGTTGCTTAACCCTTCGACAACTGTGTGTTCTTGCAGCTTTTGCTGTCTAACCGAAACAGCCTATCATTTACCGGTGCTTGGAAACCAATTTGAGATGCGATCGGATTGCCTTTCATATGTACTGTGCAGGCTATACTGCACAGCACAAAACGTTTCATCGGAATGAATGCCTGCTTTAGACAACCCGGAAATCAAATGACGGCTTCCTCTGTCATCATGTGTTTTACTTGCTCATACTTGTACACTTCTGGCAAACGCATGTCTGTCCAAACTTCTTAGATTGCAGCTCACAATGAACACAGTAGACACACCACCGCCATCAGACGCTATTGTATATGCGAAACCAAAGTCGAGCCCATCCAACGCTGCGCAGCAGTGAAAAACTTGTGAAGGCAAAATGCGTGTACTACTTGGTCAGCCTTGGCACATATTTTGATACAAAGACCGAGGCACTTCCTGACTCACACTTGCACCTCGCAAATCTCAAAGATCTTGACAACCATGAGCTGCTGCCCTATCGACATGGGCCTGCAAGGGCGACTGCCCCAGCTACGAGTGTAATCAAGACCTTCGGTAAGACCAACCTGTTTGTGACGGACCAGGCTACAGCTAAAGCTGGTTTGCTGTCGCTCCTCGACATTTTCGGCATTGACAGCGGTTATATCCAGCAGGACGCTGAGGCTCTGGGCAAACTTGGATACGCTGCGGTGGTCGTGGATTCCGCCAATGGAGGCTACAAGACGCCTGGGAACAAGGGCGACATGCCCATGTGGTTGAAGAAGTACAGTTTCGACGACTTTGCAAGGGAGAGGATCGCCGACGCATCCGCGGCCAAGATGACCGAGTGCATCACAGTGCCTCAGCTGCTGCTATCAGCAGGAAACGACCTGGTCTTCGTGCGTAAAGAAGGAAGCGTGGAGAAGATTCTAAAAGGCTGACATCTGCGCTCAGTGCGAGGTCGTGGGCTTCCCGGACGTTATCCATGGCTGGGTGAACCGCGGTAACCTAGAAGACCTGACTGCTAAGGTCACTGAGATGAAAGCTTGGCACGTTGCTGTCAAGTTCACGCAAACTGCCAACCCATTGTAGGCCAAAGTGGTATATGATAGAGCCGTCGGGCATTCATCAGTTTCGAACGATTAGTGAATACGACTACCGTCAATCTCTCAGTCTCTTGGTGCGAGTAACACGGTCCATACGATAACAGCAGAGCTCTCACCACCAAGTTCTCGGTTTTCTTTGCACGTATTGACCTTGTGCTTGGCAAACCCAACAACGCCAACGGCGTCGGAGAAGACTGGTTTGATACCTGTCTTGGGGTCTGCGGTGCTTGTCCACCACTCGATTGCGTGCTTCACTGAACTGTCCAGTGGCGCAGCGACTGACACAGTATGAACTTGACCAGTGAAACCTCGAGGCGTTTGTACACCTGGTAGCTGGAGCAATTCATACCCGTCGCCATTCCCCATGGTACTTGTAAAAGGCACATCTCGACAGATCGCTGCCATCTCGTGTGCCACTAATATCAACCTTGCGTCTAGTGTCAGTTTGGGCTTCCCCGTTTGCTTCTGAAGGAATTGAGCAAACGCAACGCCGACTTTGCCTCGCCGTCCGTCATTCCGTCGTACTCTTGGTCTTCGATGAGCTGCAGCCCCAAGTCAAAGGCTTTCGATTCGTCCAGAGCGAATCTGGACGGCAGGAACCCGCAGAAATCAGTAGAATGAGGCATCACAGCGTTGGTGGCGCCTTGTTTAAGGTAGCACGTGCCGTCACCCGTCGATGACCAGCTCCAGTGAGAGCACGAACCTTTGCGAGACACAATTGACCACAACGAGAGCTTGGCTCGGACGGTAGGTCCACCAGGTCATGACCCTCAAAGTTGCATTCATAGTCCCATTGAACACGCCCCTCGTCACCTCGAATCCAAGCCTGCGTCAGACCAAGCGACGTCAGCGTCAAGAGCCACAGCACCGAAGGCATTGTAAGTGTCGCCAGCTAAATCAGCTGGGCTAATGTCACCGGAAGTTGTACTGTGAGAGTAGGAGTACATTTACACCGACCGACTTGAAGTCGAAGTTGATGTCATACGCGATGGTATTGAAAAGTAATTCCATGTTCATGTCTTAATATGACATCTTGCTGCATGATAAAAGATTCCTTACGCTTTGCCACATAGGGAGGGACTGCATGGAACCTCTCAGTCTGAAGGAGTTAAAGCTTCACAGAGAGTTGCACGGAGTTCCTCCCTTGGGACAAACCTCTTACTCACTTGATCGACTTATTCTTGCCATCCCAGGAAATCCAGCGCCTCGCCAGCTAAGTACAGCGACCCGGTCACCAGTACACTCCAGTTCTCGTCCCATTGCTCGTCGTTTGTGGTCTCCTTCTCGAGCAGTGAGACCTCCACATCTTCAGACAGTCTGCGTAACTCATTAATGCAGTCCACCACTGAGTCCTTGACTGCGACGATGCAACTGCTCTGGTCTTCACCAACCACGTGCGTCTTGAGCCCACTCCAAATACGAGAGAGCGTCGTCTGCCATGGGTGAGCTTCCTTCTCCACGTCATCCAGTACCGCCAATTGCTCGGACGAATACTTGGACACCACATCTTGGAATCCTGCAATCTCTAGTGCCTCCGAGAATGTGTGCACTTTAGCCATACTCGGGCGTGATGAGATCGTAGGGCAAAAGTAGACGCGGTCAAAATGCTGCTTCAACAGCGGGGCGAAGAGTTGGGCCACGTTGCGCTCGTGGTGAATCGTAAATATGAGCACACGCTTGTCCATCGGAGTTGCCCTTGTCGATGCCTGGCAAAACCAATCCGAACAGCACTCAAGACTACGCAGCGTGTGGGCACCATCAATGTAGAATCGCGTCTTGTGCGCGACATCTTCCCATAGCTGTGCTCTGCCGGGCCAAAAGCGTATTTTAGCCCTTCCTTCACTACCGGCTCAAGCAGCACGTTCAAATCAAACGGCGCGGCTGCGTCCTCACCCCTCTTATTACGCAGCCATGTTGCCGCTAAAGCGGTCGCAAGCCCCGCATTTATACGTTGATAATCTCCGTGCATGCCCAGCTTACAGTTTTCGCCATCCGGTCCGAATCCATTTAGTGTTGGCACACGAACCAATGGCGTGCCAGTCTCCGATGCACATTTCTCAAGCATCTCCATTGCAATAGGCTCCTGTGCCGTCGTGAAGGATGGTACACCCGGTTTAAAAATGCCAGCCTTGGCATAGGCAATCAGATCCAGTGTCTCGCCCAGTACGCGCGTATGATCCAGGTCCAACGTCGAGACACCACATACCACTGGTTTACGGAACACATTCGTAGCATCCAGACGTCCACCAAGTCCAACCTCCAAGATCACCACGTCAACTTGTTCGTCCACGAAGAGATGCAGCGCCATCAACGTCAGGAAACGAAAGAACCAGGCCATGGGAGGGTACGGTCCGCTCTGGTCCTGCGTTTGTTCCAGTCCGTCCCAAACAGCATTAAAGTGACGCAGAAACACGTCGTCAGCAATAGGTTTGCCATTGATACGGAAGCGTTCACAGGGTGTCACAAGGTGAGGGGATGTGAAAAGCCCCGTCTTGTAGCCAGCTTGACGCAGAATGCGCTCCACCATAGCGCAGGTAGATCCTTTGCCCTTCGTACCAGCCACATGCACCACCGATAAAGCTCTAGGAGAGTTACTGTCCACCACATCCGCCAACTGCAGGCGTTGGAGATAGTGCTGCATCATGACAATGGTCTCTTCCCTTGTGGACACTTGAATGTCCTTCCCTGGCTGCAGATCCTTAAAGGTAGAGCTCACATTCAATAGACGCGTGAGCGCTGCCTGTACTTGGTGACTGAGATCAGCAGCACTGCTGGAGCTACTCATGGGGCTGCTAGGAGCGGAAGTGGCGCTGCTAGTGATGGAAGGAGACACTTTGAGATGCTCTGGCGATGCATGGAGAGTAGCAGACAGGTCCGAGGACCCGTTGGCGTTATTCTGCACCATGACTACAATATGTATTGGAGCGAAGAAACCACGTCTGGGAAGCTCGCAACGTCCGAACCCGCCGACTTGATCAATGGCCTCAAAGTCTGACGTTTTTGCTTCAGTTATGGCTCAGAAGCGTTTCAACCAATCAAAAAATTCAAACGGATAAAATTGAATTTTGACGAATCATCATACGTATCGAGACAGTTGCTAAGCTAATCAACGCTCAAATAGGAACGCGCCGTTTGCTGATACGGCAGTTTCATCTGTCATTCTTTCGAGGGGTCACTCTTTTGAGCGTCTAAGGTCGTTGAATGGCTGGCGGCGACCTCGTCACCACGTCACACATTTCCATTTTGAGTTGTGGAATTTTTCCTGTGGTTGCTATTGCCAATAGAGCTTGTACTGATCTACTGCAGCAATGCCTCGTCTAGGGACGAAAATCAAACAGCGCGGAAAGTGCCGCAGCGCCGTAAGCAGAAACCGCTGCGCAAGTTTAAAACGAAATTCGTGCGCGACCCCAAGGTGCAGGAAGTGTGGAACCACAAGCTCACGACCCGCCAGAACTACGTCAACTTGGGGCTGCAGGCCAACCCGAACGGCTACCAGGAGATTCGTCAGAGCGTTAATGGAGCAGACGGAACGTTAGAGGCTTCTGATGAAGCGCGACTCTTCGAGGTGCCCGATAGTGATTTCCTAGGCGACCGCAACCCCAAGCGCGTTGCCAACTACGTGTCTGCTGAGGAGACCAAGTACCTGCGCAAGCTCATCGCAAAGTACGGTGAGGACTACAAGAAGATGGAGCGCGACATCAAGATGAACAACATGCAGTGGACTGAGCAGAAGCTTCGGCGGCGTTGTGCTCGTTTGGCGCTGCTGGACGCCAACATCATCAACAAGCCGCGGGAAGAGGAGCAAGATGAGACGAAGTGAGCGACTACCGTACCATGTATTTCAAACTAATTTGCAACGAGCTGCGACTTTGGTTGAGGCTCTAGAAGCTGGGGATTCTCTATTTTTTTTGTCATCTTAATGCGCTGTGGCCATCCTTCACACTCTACAGGAAGCCGGCGGCATTCCTCCTACTCTTCCCTCTTTTCCAGTCTTGCCTGCTATACAACTATATTGGACGGCTACGAGAGTAACGCAAGTCGCGCGTGGCGTATGGTGGGAGCTCTGATACACTAATAAATACGCCGTGGCTCCAGTACGCTGCACCAGTCGACTGCTTCGTCCTCTTCACCTTGGTGTTCATGGGTCGCCTCGGTGCCATTTACCCGGAAGACACGGTCACGTGTTGCAACTGCGGCGAGGCCGTCTCAGGAGACGATGGGTTAGACGCTGATGTAGGAGACACGGATGCGGACGATGGCGACGAGAACGGCATAGCTGATGATGACGCTTTTCCACATGGGCCGATCACTCTAGACTGATAGGTCGAAGCAGAGGAAGAAGGTGGCGGCGGAGAAGCACCTCCAGAAGAGGATGACGAACCACTCGTGGACCCTACGGTCGCCGTTGAACACAATGAGCCGGAGGGTGACGACACCAAAGACGCCGTGGAACGTTGCACTTGCTTAAGTGTCCCAGTCGAGAAAGAGGTAACCCCATTCAACGCAGCGCTTATCTTAGTACTTGAAGATCCACTAGTCGAGGCATTCTTAGCGGAAGCGATGTGGTTAGCCGCCGCCGAGGGAGCCCCATTGGCCTTGCGCGAAGCTGCACTAGCAGCCGCCTTCATGGCCAAGGTGACGCTACCCGCAAGTTCCAGCGTAGCAGCAGCCGCTGCCTGTGCGTTTGCTGCTTCTTGCGCCTCATCGTTGACAGCATTCACCACCACGTGCGGTAGCTTCTTGTGGGCCACAGCCCGCTTGTGGTACGCCCGCTTGGCCGCACGGAGCTGATTCTGTACTTGGCAGCGCGGGCACGGGCCGCCTTTGCGATGACGGTGTTTCGTGCCTTCCACCTTGTGCTCAGTGGCTTCAATTTTGCGTTTAAGTTCGCGCAGGTCTGCGGGCAGGTTTGTCAAATCTGGTAGGGGCAAGTTCTCTAACTTTGACAGCGCCATCTTCGACAGCGACGCGCCAGGGCCGACAATGCCCTTCACATCGAGATCCTGCTCCGTAAAAGTTCCTTCCAAGTCAGCAAATGTTTCCTGCATCTTAAGCGTCATCAACCGCTTACGTTCTTCGCGTTTCTTAGGGGTCCTCTTCTCGCTCTTCCCAGGAGACTTCGAACTTCCACCAAGACTGTTCTCGTGGCCGGTCGCAAGCAGCGGCACAAAGCCATTAAGTCCGTCTGTGCCATTTAGTGTGCCATTCTGCTGGCCACCAAAGGCAAGACTAGTCGCCAAGGATCCACCCAGTTGGTGCGAATGCTGACCCGTGCCATGACCAGAAGCACCATCACTGTCGGGGCCACCGCCTGGAACACTAAAGTTCACTAGCTGCACTTGATTCTTGTACGGATGATGCAGCTTCCGCTTGTGCAGACACGAACTTAGGATATGACTCACTGTCCGATTCTGGAAAGTTCCAAAGTCAAGGCTGTTCCAGTCCTCAACAATATCTACGTTGGATGGGCTTTTGCTGCTGCGAGGGCTTGACGCCATAACCATCTTGTCATGGTGCAATTGCGAGCTATGAGTTTGGATCGCAGTGAGGTTCCCGGGTATGCCATTGACAGCAGAGTTGGTTGAGCTATTGGCATCATTGCCAACCCGGCCATTTCGAGCAGCAGTAATGTTCGCTGGTGTTGCTAAATTCCGCGAGAGACTGTTCACTAGCATCCGTCGTTGCTGCTCCTGCTGCTGCTGTTGTTGTTGGGCAGCTACTTCTACATCCCACTGCAAGAACCGGTTCTCACGATCGCACAACACTGCGTGATCAATGGAAGAGAGTAGATCGTGCTCGTAGCCATCGTTTTCCATGCCCCAAACATTGACTTCCTCGTCCTCGTCCGATTTGGTCGTTTCATTGTCCGTCTCCGCTTTTTGCACTGACACTTGCAGTTCATGCGTGTTGTTTGGTCGGGTCAGTTTTGCTCGCTTCAGTGGCGGGCCAACAGTCAATGCAGCTCCACCTAGTACCAAGTCAAGGTCGTCTTCATCGTCATCCGCAAACAGTGCGGCCGTAACCGATTTCTTGCTAAGCAGCGAGCAAGTGTTCTTGGCAGCTGCAGACAACGGTTTCTGTGACGCACTCTGCCCTCGTAGATAGCTCGTAGCTGTATTTGCCGCTTCCGTAGCAGCAGTTTGATTCGTTTTTGCGTGAGAAACCCATTCGTTCCTTTCTTCATGAATGGCGATGCAGTCGGCGGCACCACTTGTGTTGCAGCAGCCGCATCCATCACTTCGTTCAGCCCCAGCGGTTGCGAGTGCTGGAAGTCAAACACATCCATATGGTGGTGGTCCAAGTCACCGAGATCTAGATCCATCCACCGCTGCAGCTCATCCTGGTTTTCCATCTCCTTGTCGTTGTCTCTGGCAGTTATCCTCTCTACACTGGCGTCGTCTTCGTCCTCCAGCGCTCGTCGCAGTCGTCGTGCAGCTTCGTCTTCGCCTTGCTGCCTCGATAGTGGGAACAGTCGCAGCAGTTGTTCGTCTTGACTCACGAGCGAGTCCACGCGCTGCACCATTTCATTGGCGTCGCACGAGCTTTCGCTAAACTCCTTCATAATGTGCAGGAACTCGACACACGTCTGGCTGCGCATGTCGGTCTCGATGCTGGCTTTTGCGGCCTCGTGTGACGGCGCCAGTGCGTCTTTAGAAGCAGTGGCAGCGCGTACTCGCGAGTTTTCAGCCGCAGCTGCGGGGATATGCAAGCGGCGCGGCTTCTCCGCGCGCGTGGGTGCCGCGGTGGCCGCTTCATGTGGCGACGTCATCGTGTCGGCAGGGGTCGGTGCTCTCTTGCAAGCTCAGACAATTATCTTTGCAGACGCCCAGCCATTTTTTACGCGAGACCTGACCTCCGCGAGTTGATATGTTTGGGAGATCAGTTGTTACAAGTTTCGATTGAATTCTGCAGGACTGACGATTTTGAATGGTATATGTAACCGCTATCATATTGAAATCAGCTTGTACGGGTGATAAGATCCCACAACGCTGATGCGCACAAAGTGAGACGTCCAGTTCAGCAACGCCTGAACGAGGTTTTTTGACATTGTTGCACCGAAAGCCTAGCTCCAAGCCAAACGCAATCAATCAGATCGCTCCAGCGCATCGTGTCCGGAGCCAGATGCAAGGTTTTTCTCGTTAACCTGCCAAAACTGCTGAGGGATAGGGGATTATATAGCATACAAACACCAAGATGATGAAACGTGCGATCAGGCGACCACACGTGGCTCGACAACAAAAGACAGGATGATTTCACTTGGTATTTGTATGTCGTCAGATGGAGCCGCCAGCTGTTTCTGACCAGGCGTCGGGTGGGTTCAGTCAACAGCTGTAGCCATGTACTGCTCCCACCCTTCTGCTCAAGATGGCTACATTAAGGACTCAAAGCTGCGCACGATGGCAGACTCCAGCGTCGCGTTCTCCTCGTAGCTGCTCGGCAGCGGACTGCAGTGCTGATGCGGACGACTTCTTTCGCGCGCGGTAGCGACGCTGGCGAAGGTTCTGGAGATGACGCACGCGCTGCTGCCTGTCAGAAAATGTGTCAGACTCAACGAGGAGAAGTAACTCGAGAGATTTCTTCACTCTTTACCTATCGATCGTTGTTGTCGTCTTGGCGCTTGATTTGCGCTTGCGCTTGCTCTTATCGGTTGCTGTTATGGGGACTTGGATCTGGAACTGGTCAGCTGCAGTAGATCCGTCGGTAGCTGTCTGCTTCCTGCGTTGACTGCGAGTGAGAGGTGCGGTGGCGGCCGCAGGTTCGCTCAAGATGAACGCTAACGCCATCGAGTTCATCCTAATCTACTTCGTGTGCTGTCTCGATGCTCGCTTACTGATAAATTGAAAAATATGTTGTAGCTCTTCATATCACGTTATGCTACCTTTCTCTAGTCCTAGACTTCAAAACCTCTATGACGGTGCATTTTCTATTGGAGACGCGGTCATACACCCGTTTTTAATGTTCTTCTAGTCCATCGACGTCGTCTGACTTGCGCTTGCGGATTTTCTCACGCAGGTTGGCAAAACTTACATCGCCAAGATTGCTCTTAGCTGCTACAGTCGCTTCTATTGCTGCCATCTCAGCTGCAGATGGCGTACGCTTAACCATCGTGATGAGACGCCTCGCATACTTTTTAGTAAGCTTCTGCTCCGAGTTCGCTAGCACTTGCAGAATCGGGTGGCGCGGCAGATCGGCGTCCGTGTACTCGTAGGTTGTGGGTAGTAGGTACACTAGCCGTCCACCCTCACGCAGTGTCTTCGCTGAAAATTCCAGTAGGTCTTTCATTACATCTTCAGCAGCGTATGGTTGCGTGGGCGCAATGTAATTTGCCTGTTTGACAGCAGTAGCCACATCGCTCTTAATCTGGCGCTTGCGTCCACTTTTGCGGGCACCTGCCCGGATGCCGTAAGGCGGGTCGCAAACCACGGCATCGAAGAAGCCCTGGCACTGTTGAACAAGTGGAGACATGGAGTTGTCTGCGCGCACTAGCTCCGGAAGCGGGAGTCCATATTGCTTGAAGTTTGTGACCACATTGACTCGCCCCTTGGTATCCGAATCATCTGCCTTCTCTGCTGCTGGAACCGCTCCAGCTCCCGAAACACCGACGCCAGTACCCAACAGCACGCGAATATCGATATCTGTGCCATAGCACATGGCGCCATGAGTTCCACATGGGATCAAAACGCTGCCTGTTCCAACAAAGGGTCGATGACCAGGTCGCTAGGCTGCACTAGCGCCATGTTGCTCATAAGCAACGCCATTTCCGATTCCATAGAGGTGGGGCCGATATATGCGCGACGCTTAAGTGTCTGTTGATCGATAAGGTCTCGGGCCCCACCGCGGCCTCGGTTCTTCTCACTACCTGCAAGCTCGCGCAAGAAGAAGATCTGCTTTGGCTTCATCTCAGGGTGTAGATCCTGGTCCAGTCCCAATTCCTCAAGGACCAAAAAGTCTCGTCTGGGTTCTTCATTTGCACTGGTCCTGCAAATGGCAGCACGTTACGAAATCGTTCGCGACGCTCACGTTGCTCGTCCATGCTGAGTTTCTTGCCAAAGACAGAGACGTTGATACGCCACGACCGAGAAGTGTCTTGAAGGATGTCCTGCTTGGTTGGCCCCTGGAAGGATTCCACGGACGTCACCAGCTCATCATATCCACCGGATGTGTGGGCCCACACTTCGTACACGCCTTTGACCAGGATGCCTCGCTCTGAGAGGAACTTGGCGTGTTGCAACGACGGCAACTGTACGCGAACCAATGGCGAACTCTCAGGCTCTGGCAGTTCTCCTGTCCCTGGATCCTTCAGCACTGTGTCAGCAACACCAGGGAGGTTTTGCATTGTCAGTAGAGCCTCCAGTTCCGGATAGCGGAAATCAAAGTGCTGGTGCACGAAAACACAAGGAACTCGGGCATTTGAGGCGATTATTGTGGCAACTTGGACAAATGGAAGCGTCACAGTTTGGTGACTGTCTATCTGATTGTGAGTTAGTAGCAACGAGGCTGTAGCGAGACGATGAGAGGGAGATATGAACCCGAGACCCGAGACCCGACAACGAAATCGACTTCCGACGACCAAGCGTACTTGTACGAACAATGCTCGTTTGACTGGGTGAGAGCACTGGTACACTGTACCATAAAATTAGATTTTAAATCAAGCTAATGCCAGAGCATTTACACCTCCAAACTGTGATAAATCAATTTAGAGAGAACGTATTTATTGGCGCTTCAATGCTGTTGCAAGATGTAAAGTTGGCGTGTAAAGCTAAGTGAAGTAATGTTTATCGTTAGCAAAAGCTTCGGTGCACCATTGCTGTATTTACAGCGGATTGACACTCTGTATGAACCCAATGGCATGGCTCCAAGCCTTCTCCACGGATTCCTTGGTCGCAGGGTCCTCAATGTCGCCACGACACACCCACCCGTGGATCATATTCGGGAAATCCACGATGCTAGTCTGCTCAGCAATATCGGGCTTGGCCTTCAGGATCTTCTCTGCGACGCCACCTTCACGCACAAGTGGAGGGTCGTTGCCTGCCGAACACAGCAGCTGAGGCACTGAGATGCTTTCAATCATCTTTTCCACGGCACCTTCTCCATTCACTAGCATTTCGGCCATCCAACTCGGGTGGAAGGACACGTGGCCCTTGATCACAGGGGTCGATAGGGCCGATTGCTTGGCGCCAATGTAGGCGCCCCAGCAGTAACCGTAGCTGCTGATGGACGTGACGCCAGCCTCCTGCTGCAGATACGCGATGGCATCTGCCACATGCGCACTCGCGACATTATCAAAGCTGTTCTTCCTCAACCACGCCGGTACATCGAAGCCATCGAGGGATTTCGGGTAATCTCCCTCACCCGCGTCCACAAGAGCGACAGCGTAGCCCATTTTGCCCAGAGCTTCGGCGTCCTGCTTGATGCGTCCGCTGCCTGGGCCGAAAATGTCTGGGATGACGACAAGGCCAGCCTTAGCTTGGGCGGGGCCAGCCACGTAGAGCTTGGTCTTGTTGAAAGTCTTCGCGACGACGCGGCAATCAGCGGACTCCATGGCCGGCTCCATAACCTTAGGGCAGCAACTCATGGTGGCGACTGGTATTGGTTGGTTGGTGGATGATGTGATTCAAAGGCGGTAAAGAATAAATGAAGAAGCAGACACTGTTTTCACGTTCAAGCAGAGGCCCTTGTTGATACACCTGTGTCCGTGTTTATGAGTCCCTGACCAAGAAGGAATAGTCGCGGATGTTTGCTAAAGACAAGTAGAAAGGGATGGAAAAGAATGAAGAAACAAAAACTGATGTAATCACCCTGGTATACGACGTGATTGCGACAGATGAAGGCAATGATCAGTCTGCTCACTTGTTGATTAAGAGCGCCGCGTTTGCCTTGATTGGCAATCACGTCATGGTTGAACGGTCATTGCCTCGAAATTGAGAGCATTTCTTGGTGTTATTGCATAAGTCCCTCTACACCACCGATAGCCTCGTTTGCCCGTTTAAGTTGATATTGGAACGGCGCTATGTCCATCTCCAAAAATCGTGCTATACTCGCTCTTTGCAGCCCAGCATCAGATGCAGCGTCTGCTTCATCTGGGCAGAGACAGCTTCTCTGGTCTTCTTCTTCACATTAGAATTTGCTTCAGAATGACCAGATCACTGCGTTTCCTCACGACGTTATTCCTGCTGCTGGCGATCATCTGCGCTTGCAGCTTAAGTCCTGCGTCAGCCGAAGCGGTACTGGCCCCCGAGTCGCGTCAACTACGTCAAGAGCTACAGCAAGTCGACGCTCCCACCACCAGTACCTCCAACACCAACAGCCCCGACTCTGTCGCCAGCTCACCTACTTCCGTTAACACCGAAGCGTCGGCTGGAGCCTCCACCCAGACGACTCACGAAGGCCCCACCACCATGTCGTTCGTCGGGCCTGCGATCGCCGGCGTGCTGGCCATTGTGCTCATCGGCGCCGTCGTGACCTTCAAGAACCGTGCGGGGAAATGAATTTGCGTCGATAATAACTATCAGTTTGGTCCGTTCTAGCGTTCAACGGACACGCAAAATGTCACCTTCTCAATAATTAGTTCTTGCATTTTGAAAACTATTGGCCAAACCTTTTCGGTCTCCAAGTCCTGAGCTGCTTAATTTAAGGCAACCCGTCTAGAAGGGGTTCACCTTACGGGCAATACGCACCAGTACCTTGGGATAATAGCGTTTCTCCTGTGGCCTCGCGCCCAGCTCATAGCGGGTTTACCGGTAAGCGAGTCCACAGGAGCTCGAGCTTTCAGAGCAGCCACAACGTCGTCCAACAGGAAATCGTCGCCCACGATGGGGTCCTCGATAATCGGGTCAGTGTGCGTCTTGCTCTCA
Source organism: Phytophthora kernoviae (assembly GCA_008080845.1). NCBI lineage: Eukaryota > Oomycota > Peronosporomycetes > Peronosporales > Peronosporaceae > Phytophthora > Phytophthora kernoviae. Next base: position 90,864 of record VKKV01000127.1, on the reverse strand, counting down.
AACATACGCGTAAATACAGGCACGTTGCAGGCCTGGAGTGCCGTCGTGAACTGCTCCGAAGAACGATAGCTCACTGTCTTGTCGGCAGTGCCGTGGAACAAATAGCACGGAGGGAAATCCTTCAGCAATGCCTGACGTGTTCGAGACGGCAGCTCACTCAGCGCGAGGACCCGTAATGCTGGTGAGTAGTAGGCCAGCCTGTGGGCCATGATGCGCTCCACAACCGCGCGGTCGAAGCCATGGCGGTGGAAAGTTGCAATGCTGGCCTCCATATTAAACGGCCCCGAAATGCCAATGTAGCTCCGGACCTGTCGCAGTTCCCAAGTGATCGGTTGTGCCAAAGGTGACACGCTTTCGATACTCTCGCAATCCGACGTGTTACCCATGCCACCCAAGCTGCTGGTTGGTGAGGAAACGTGGCTCGCTGCGCGCCGCGGCGGTGCGTTTCTTCTCTACTTGTTCTAGCAACGTGCACATGGCGAGATGAGCACCTGCCGACTGCCCGATGAGGTGCACATTCTCGCGATCGCCACCAAATAGATGGACATTATCAAAGACCCACTGCATAGCGCGAGTAACGTCTTCGACCATATCGGGGACTACACCCTGCGGGAAGTTGCGGTAGTCAGGCATGACCACCACTATTCCCAGCGACGCCAGCACACGACCCATGAGCGCACCCCATGCCTTGTACCCAATGATCCAAGCTCCTCCAGATACAAACACCACAACGGGATACCGCGCCTCTGTGAAGCTTGCACTTGTGGCACTTGTGGCACTGGAAGTACTCGTACTGCGCTGCTTCTGCTGAGTGACTGCATCTTTCCCACTCTGCGGCACCGTGTACACGTCCAGCAGGTTGCGTCTATTGAGGCCGTAAATGATGTTCTTGTGCACATTTTCATTCACAAACCAGTAGAACGCGACCTTGACAATTGGCAGCAGCAACAGCATGACGAATCCAATGAGGCGTAAGGCGCACAATATCCAACGCTTGGACATACGCAGTGCCCAGAGCAACTGCACCGCGAGTTTCGTGATGAGCCAACTCTGTTCAGCCACAACCTCCACCGCTTCTGCACCAGATGCGACCGACGTCTGGTATACTGCAGCATTAGAGTCTGGATCCATGACGAGGCTCCTGCTGTGTGGCGGTCGAGGTACCGATCCGTTGGAGCTCAGCATCGATGGCGCATGCAGAGAGCTTGCACTGCCATTGGACTCGAGCGGATGCAGCGCCTCTTCGTCTTCAATATACTTCCCTAGACATGCTGTGGATGCAGCATCCAACTGCGAGAAGGTGCCAACCTTGGGCAGTAGATGCTTTTCCTCCTGCACTTCTGGATCTTCATCTGTTGTTGCCTGGTCTCCATTGGGCAATTGCATCATTAAAAGTGGTTCCATAAGGTCTGCAGTCTCCTCAATGTTCACTGCATTTTCTGGCTGCTGCTTCTCCAGAGGTTGAGAGGCCTCTGTCGGTGCTGCATCAATTGCTGGCCGCTTGCCTGTCGCCATGTCCCCAACTCAAACCAATTTTCAAAGTGCCAATTCTGAGTAGGCCAATGCTCCTGCACGTCGATGCTGGAAATAGCAGTTGGTTGCTGCTGCGTTGGTTCAAATGGTGTTATGGCTGAGCTTCGACCTGCTGTAGTGCGCTGCTCACCTTGGTGGGGGAATCAGACTGCAAAGTCTGCAAAATGGGATTCGCGATAAGAAATACTGAGATCCATCTAGTAAGTATATTATACATAATTTTGACCAATCATCATTTTATGAGATGCGATATGTGAACTTGAACCAGGGTGACGGGTGATCCATCTTGAGACACTGCTTCGCTGTGTGTTCAGCACGAGTTCAGACAAACATGCTCAGAAAACCCCAAGCACTTGTTGGCCATGATGGTTGGCGACCATATTAACGCAAGGATGCGAGTGCAAGTACAGACAGGTAATGTACATGGCAATATTGACTTGCTATTTTGACGCTTCCTTAGTGGCGATGACGTTGCTGAACTTACCACCAACGTTCTACTATCGAAATAGAATCGGAGCACATCAACTGTAGCCATGTTGCAATACTACAGTCCTGTCGACTGGCCTCGATGCAAAGTAACGAAGCCAGTGCCTCCACCGACGCTACTGCCAGTTGAACCAAGGCGGGATCGTCGTTGTGACAGCAAGCCCGCGACCGCGACCGCGATCGCCCGTCGCCGCTGGAACTTGGGGATGGCACAATGAACTGCTCCTCGAAGATCGAACGATCGTCGGAGGCGCAAAACCGTCATCATCCTCAGCCACGTAGTGTTCGTGAGCTCCAAGGTTTCGAGAGCGTGTAGCGAACGGATCGTGCTCCACAGAGGAGGTACCGAACATGGCCACGCGCGATGGGGGCGGGGGCAGTGGGAGATTCTCGGCGGCGAGTGCTTAGTCCACAGTGTGATGATTGACAACATTGCGTCCCAGTGCCAGTCGGCGTGCAGGTAAACGCAACTCCGAGAGTGAAGCGAGTGAGTCACGACCATCATCAACTTCACTTCTAAAGTAAGCTGCTGCGGAGAAGTTGCTGGCTGAGCTCAGTTCCTTCGAGAGGTTGGCGGCAAGTGGTGCATCCAACAATGCAAGACGCGTTACGATATTGCCAAGTGCAATTGCTGGCTGCACGGTGAGCACGCCAAGTTTCCGCAGCTCAGCTCCAGCTACACAATCATCCACCACGGCGATCAATCTCGGTCGTACATTCTCGCCCAACATTGTGCCTGACTCCTTGGCGGATATCGCTGCAGAATGGAGTCTTCGTTCATGGAATGAAATGAGTTCACCCTTGGCGGTACGCTGCATTTCGTCCACAAGCGCGATTCTGACGTGTGCGCCATATAAAGACAGCTCCAGCGCGATTTCAAATGCCACTTCGTCATCCCCAAGCACCACGGCACTCTGCACACGGTAGAAGGGTAGCAACGCCCGGGGTCTCCGGAGTTCCGTGCGGAAGACAACATTTGGACGCTATTGTGGCGACTGAAAACGCGCTTCGGGGAACTTCCTTTCCAGCTTCAATGTCCATGTCCGTGTCCCCGCCATGCTTATCTTGCTTGTCTTGCGCTTGCGCCATAACGGCTGCTGCTTGTCGGTCAGCCATACTTTCTCCGGCACCTCGAAGCCGCCCCAGTCGTCGGTGATGAGTTCCTTCACCTCGGCAGCCAGTCCGAGCGACACACCAGCTTGTGGGGCCATGGTGAGCCACAAATGCTTATAGTGTCGAGGTGGCAGCTTGAGCAAAAATCTACCGCCGCCGTATACAGCCAGGAAGATTGCCATGTAGCGCAGTGCAAGGTACAAGCTCATCATCGGGAGCACATCCACCACCTTGTCCAGTTGTAGTGAAGCCCCGTCATGACGAAAAATGGTAAGAACATGTACGGAGCCATGGTATCCAGGATCACGTGCATTTCAGGGCGAATGGCAGCATAATGCCCAGCAGCACAGGACGCGATCATCAGCACAAGCAAGGCCTCAAACTTGACCTGCCACACAAGTCCAAAATGCGCTGTAGTAAGGTCACTAAGAGTGTTGGTGAATAGGTAGAATGTGTAGCCCATCAGGATCCAAATGAAGCCCTTTGAGATACAGCGCTTTGCGTTCTGTCCACCACTGTTTGTTGTTCGTCGTCTGGATTGTGTCGGTTTCTTCGATGTAGGCATTGTGCGGATGAGGTACTTGGTCAGGGTCCTCCATAGTCTGCCCCAGATCACTCAGATCATGCTTGCTGTCTGTCCGTTGACTTATCTTCATCTGGCGCTGGGAATTGGAGTATCTAGAGGTTTTGCTTGAAGAGACCGATCGCACTGGCACAACGGGTGGCTCAGGCCCCAAGTCTAGCTGGCCACTAGGTATCTGAAAGATGAGGATAGTCACGAGACCCAGCAGAGCACCCAGGACGATGTTCATGAGCACGACGCCCATTGTGAAGATGATGCTTTCTGGAGACACGTCAAGCTTGGCGCAGTAGATCGATGCGATGACACGTGAGACGGAGAAAGATACGAGCACAACAAACTCAGCTGTCATACATGTGCCGAGCGCCAAGTGCGTAAAGGGTCCAACAGTGTTGAGCTCAATCTTGAGTGCCATGACTGTCGACGGCGACACGAGCACTGAAATGGAGGCGAACATGAGCGAAATCCCGAGTTGGCAACTACTATCCAGATCACTGTAGAAGAAAGCCCCAGCAGCAAGCATGAAGACCGTTGTGCCGAGCACCATGGCGATGCAGTAGAAGGTGGTGAGCAGCTTCAAGATGGCCTTGATCTGTGGCTTGAGCTCTGGTAGGTAGATCTCCTGCCCTGCCTGGAAAGAGATAAAGCTCAGAGCGAAGGCGTTGACGTAGGAGCCGAGCATGTCCACGACATCTTCATTGAGGAGATTGGCCAGGAAGGGACCCGCCAGAATGCCAGCCACCAGATACCCAGTGATGAGGGGCAGTCGCAAGTACTTGGGGAAGAGGAGACCGAGAGGGTGAGCACCCAGTAGCACTAACACAAAGGCCAGCAAGTGGCTCAGAGTGTCTGGTACATTATTCCAGGAGGCGAACGGCACTGTCCGATCTTCATCATCTTGTTCTTCTTCTAGCAGGCGCTTTGATTCCAGTAGTGCGTGGATGACGTTGGCGTTGACTGCTGTTATAGTGACAACCAAAGCTGCAGCTAGCAGCCAAACATGCTGCCGAGTCATGGAGATGACCGTGGCAGAGGTCCGTCTTATTAGTGAGGACTTGACAACGCGTTAAGAAATGACATCCCTCGATGGGGGAAGGAAAATTTGTTCGTTGGCGAGAATGATTTGGACTCAATGAGCGTCATATCAACCAAACTGTATTGGAGATGGGGATTTGGAGGAGAAGGGTTGTGGAGTTGTGCCGGGCGTCGCAGCTACCACCGCGCTAGAGAAAACCCCACAACTAGCATACTGGTCGGGGTTTTCTCCAAGTGCTGGTACAGATGAACGTAAAACCCGCAGTTGGGCGAAGAACACTCGAACCGCTTGTGTCCTCCTCCTCCCGCAGTTACCTTCACACTCTTAGAGACAGAGCATAGTCTTGCACTGCAAACTTGGTTTCATGTTGCTTGTAAAGACCACTCCCACTTCAAGAGGTGGCATGGCTTCTTTTCGTCTCTAATGTTTCCAATCTTGTTGTAGCTGGTGCTATCAAGTGCAGCGGCCGCTGGGGTTGCAGCCCAGCTGAACAGCGCGTACGACTAATAATTATGGGTAGTTACGGAACGGACGACCCCTCTCGAGAGGCATGCATAGGAAAAGACATAAGCGAGTAGTCATGGAGCTAGGCTTTGCCTTCAATAAATACTTCAATTGAGAGTGACAAACAGCAAATCTATACGTGAGAATGCAACCACCGCGCTCTGAGGGACATGGATAGCTTTGAGAGCATGAAATATGCATAGCTTCATAGATAGCATCAGAAACATGGCGTGCTTGTTTTGCAGAGTATGTTGGGTTTGGAGAAAAATCGACTTGTATGCTAACGGAGATTCCCGAAAAATATCCTCTACCCGAATAGTACCCTCCCAGAGTAGCCTCAGAAAACCTCGTATTGCCTAGCCTGCTGTGATCCCTCCGGTGACCAGCCATCTCACCACAGGCCAGCTCGTGACTGTCACCCGTTTGTGCCACGTGTATTCCACGACGAGCCGCCAGCACTCTCTTATTCGACAAAATGCCGTCGAGAATCCCCATCAGCATCTGGCGCAAGCAGGAGGCCCACCTGTGGATTGAGATAGAAGGTGGCCAAGTCCCACGCATGCCATCAAGTGCTTCTGCACAATGGGATGGAAGCTGGACTACAGTAGCGAACGACGGTAGTGGAGAGATCGAAAGCAGCTGGAGGCTACCAGGAGGTGACCGGTGGCCTATTTCTGGTGCTATGGATGAGGCATTGTACGATGAGATTATAGCCAAGCGGCTCAAGAAACAAAAGGTGATGCGTGATTAGATTGGCCACATGGCTAGGATGACTTTCGCCTGTCAGCAACCTGACAATGTAGGACCTGGCGGCTCAGCTGCCTCCCTCCCATTGGATCACGGGCATTATGCACCGATATGGACTATCCCTTCGGTGCCGCACGCACCTGACCACCCTCAACGATGACACACTCGTGAATTGCGCTACTTTGTACATACATTTCTTGCAAAACGCGCTTCTTGACATGAATGAAATGGCCGTGTACTTTGAAGGTGCACATAACAGACAGTCGTCAAGTCGTGGCACGCTCTACAGGATTTCCATCGATGCGAATTATGGCAGTTCTTGTGGCGAAGTGGAGATCGTGGAATTGCTGGCACGATCCAAACTTGTCAACGGTTGTCCGGACTATCGACTAACGGAGGGGTACTCCGCTGATTCGTGTAGATGCTGAACTAGTTCTCACCTTGTGTACCCGTCGGTGGGGCGGGTTACGCTCTTCCGTTACTCGGCGAGGATATCAGTTGGCTGCTCATCGGAGCCGTATGGGCGGTACGTGGGATTGATTGGGCGATAACCACGCGGGAATTTTTCGCGCGGTCGTCAATCAGCAAATCAGAGTCTTGTATTTGGGTCGATCTGGTGGGGGGGTCCTTTTGCTGCTTGCCGCTTCCTTTAGCGGGATCTTGATAGTGGAGAGAGGGATCGCGGCCCGGCCAAGCTATCCATGATTCCTCTGCGTTGCTCTCCTTGGTCGACTTAATGAGTTCTTGGGTCGTCGGGTGGGCCAATATACTTCCTTCCCTGGAATGTGAACGCCACTTGTGTCTTACAAGGAAAATCTTTCATTGTTAATGCCTTAGAGGCCTACTTCGATCTTTTTCTTACCCTTCTTGCACACCATCTGATTTGCACCACTCGCTGGCTACACCGAATCTTGTTGAGTGTACGTACCACAAAGGCGGTAGCTGTGCCGGAATGATGACATCATTTCAACTAGATCGCGATCTGTGTCAAAATAGTTACATCCATGTCGATCTGGATCAGGTCGACCCAGTTCTCACTTAGCCCAAACCCGAGCCTGATAAGTCTGAGTCTAGATTCTAGTCCTCCCAGTCGATCGGTCTTGATCCGTCAATCCCTCTCTCAGGTCGTAGATAGACCGGGAAAAGGAGCTGCACTTCTCCACATTCTGGTGGTATAAGCAGCGGGCAGAAATATCCCACTTCTTCTGATCTGGAAGGGCAAATCTTTGCACTCTTTTAACAAAATCGGTGACAGTTATGTGGCTCAGCAGCCTCGGGCATGGGTCAATAGCAGTCTGTTGAAACGTTGGATTGACTTTATTTTCCCGCTGATCGGCACATGTGATGGAAATGTAGCAGGGCTACACAAGTATACATATGTATATGTATAGCTATCCGGCAGGGATTGCGGATAGGCTGTATACATATGAAGCAGGCTGCCTGTGTGTGGACACACACAGGATTACAATCATTTCGAGCCGCCAATGATTGGTTATTAGTGGCGGGCGCTTATAGCGCTACTATTGGTAGAAAGAGGTACCTTTCTACCAATATGGCGCATAGGTGCAACACGTGAGGGCCAACCATAGCCCTCACCATGCAATTAGATATTCTTTTAGCTAGGTCTGCTAAGAGGCCCGTCACGCGGCGGGCCGACATAAATACAGTTTTCAATTTTCTACCTAAATAGTGTTTTGTTTTGTATTAGAAATACACGTTGTCGTGTATTTCTTTAGTAAATCTAAGTAAAGACTTACGCTTCCTAACTACGCGCATGCGGTGTATGCTAGAAACATAGTGGTTGTCCACCCTGTTTCAGTGAAGATAACATGGTAGGGAAAGCTTCAATTCAGCTTTCAGCTTAGTGACGACATTACATTGGATAGGATTCATACGATATCAGCCACAATCTAGGATCCCAATCATAGTGATCTACTTACGAGCAGTGTGGTCATTAGTATTGGTATATTGGGGATCCTATAGAGGACTCTCCTGCGTAAGGTAGCTCGAAACTCCGACAGGTTCGAGCTATCCGAAATCTATCATTGATCAATTTTCTTTCTAGAGCACTAGTCGTGCCATACCCCTTCACTACAGCGACAATATTCGTGTAGAAGCTGAAACACCATAGAGGTAAGAAAGACGCCTTTTCTCAGTCAGCAGCACGTTTCAAAGAATCTGAACAGGGTATGGAGTTCTCTATGCTGCCGACGCAGTGATGGAGTCGTATCATGCCCACAACCTCTGACCAGCTAGCTAGCAGCCAGAGAGCGCATGGGTGCGAAATACTCTCTGGCCGGATAGCTAGCTAGCCAGAGGCAGCATTTCTGTGCATCGGTCACCTTCAAAACTAACGGTGTACAGAAGGGCAACGAAGAAATGCATTTGTGCTTATAAAACCAAAAGAAAAAAGAGAGGAAGCAAAATAAAACACAGTAGCAACAGAAAAACGAAAGCACCCCAAGTGCACACAAGGAGAGCTCATGCATGTAGTAGGCCAAACAATACGTTAGGATTGCAATTTCATTATAAAATATACCGGCTTCCCTCATTGAGACTAACAACCTACAACTACAACTGCAACTGCAATAACAAGACCAACACTCTCCATTAAGAACACTCCTCAATACACTCAGTCACTACAAGGCGAATAAATCTGGAATAGAATTAATTTGTGGGAACAAACAGTATCCACAGCCAGCAGGAAGAATTTGGAGCTGTTCGGAGAAAGCTGTCAACTTGCGGCTTAAAGAGTAGCAAACGCGTGAGGAATGTGAAGCGGCTCTACTTGCACATCGACGAGTGTAAGTGGTTACTAGAAAGCGAGACAATTTGTAAACCCGTCGGTCATGAGGTTAGCACGAATTTGGTTGGGGCCAATTACTTCAACTGCGCCCCAAGAGGGGTATCCTCTACAGGATTATTTCAATGAATTCGCTACGTACGATCACTGGCAACGAGCTTTGTAGAATAGTCAGGAGTTTATTACGATACAAGCAATATATATGAGCAGTAAAACTGAATAAAGCGCATGATTAGCATCTTCAACTGCTCCTATTATATGGTTGGGGTCAATGAGGTCCGTACTTAGACGCAACACAGCACGATAAGTCTTTGTGCAATGGACTCTGAGTCAGAGTCTCTGACTTAGCCAAAGCAAACGCGATAATGCACCGACTTTTGTGTAATTTGGAGTTTTCACTGCTAAAAGCTAATCTGTCTAAATAAGCATTAGGTTATTCTGGCTCTGTTAGGAACTAACTCTGAGTTTTACCCGGCATGCAATTCGCAAACTAACATAAAACAAACGTTAAATACGAATTTAGACATGCTGTTTTGCCAAAACTAAGGTGTTAGTACTGGCAGTAGTGTGAGAATGTCCGTTTAGTGCAGCTAATGAAACTAGTAGATATAAGTTTGAGCCAAATTAGTAGTAGTAGAAATCGAGTCAAATCGTCAGTACTACCAAGCGCCAGACTGTAGAATTGCATTCCAGGTGAATGAGGTCATCGATCTCAGTATCTAAAATGTAGCCATGTTATTTACCGTGATATCCACAATAGTGCACTCATAACTTTTGTCAAAGTAGCGACCTATTTTTTCAGCAATGGAGCCTACGGAGCAGCCTGACCGAGCGCTGGACGCGTCCAACCGCGGTTACCGCCTGCTCATGAAAATGGGCTGGCGCTCTGGTCACGGCCTTGGCAAGTGCGAGCAAGGCATCGTGGAACCCGTCAAGATGAAGGAAAACCTCGTGACGCTTGGTCTCGGCAAAGCGGTAGGCTCCTGGTTGATTAAATTAGGCTTTTCGTCGAGGCTATCACGGTGGATTTTGGTTCCTTAATTTCGCCTTTTAGGAAGAATACGACCAAGTGACGCAATTAGCGACGAGCGAACGCCGTAAATTGGACGTTGAAGTGGAGGAAACAACAGAACAAGTAGCTGCACGAGAGGCCAAAGGAGCCAAAGAGCAGCAACTCAAAGACGAAATCAAGGAGATGCAAAAGGCCTTTTACTGTGGCGACTGCCGCAAACAGTACAAATCAGTGACAGAGATGGAGAACCATTTGAGTTCCTATGACCATCACCATACCAAAAGACTGCGTGAATTACAGCAGCAAAAGAGACGACCAGGGTCAGAACTGGAGCAAAATGCCAAACGCAAAAAGGAGCAGAAGCAGGAAAAGCTGATGTTGCAGCGAAGGATCGCAGCGCAGTATCTAACTGCAACAGCTCAGGCCAAAGAAGAGTCTACAACTGCTGACAAACAAGAGAAACCTGTGAACAAGGATGGGTTCAGCTTTCGTGGTGGGTTGAAAATGGGAGTGAAGAAACCAGTCAAAAGGCACTAAATACCCCATCGGCATTCGCAAATCTGTTCTAGCGTCAGTTAGATTCGACCAAAGAGGGCGCCGCGCAAATCAGCTAAAAGGTCGACGTATATTGGTCGGGACTAGATTGAGCAGTTAAGTGCTCTCAACGACGCTGCTGCAGCTTGGGAAGGCAGCAAAACCCCGATAAATTTCAATTTATGATCGTTCTGCGCTTATCGTGGCAAGTTTATCCGTGTGATACAGCTTTCCTTCCTCAGTGTACGAACATTGTCTGGGGTGCCTCAATGTTCATGGTGAACGGAAAAAATGAATGAAATTATGACTCGGCGTGTCAATATATTTGGTGCGGTCCCGTTAGATACGAGCTGTGTCTGAGGAGTTCGTCCTCCCACCTCTGACAAACGATTCACGTGGCACAGGAATCAATTTCAATTGGGTCGGTAGTCGCCTCCAATGATACCTTTTTTTAACGAGCAAGAATATAAAGCGTGTCAATCAAGAACGATGCATGAAACGCATTGGGCTCCTGCTAAAATTGAGTTCACTTGACACAGATGAGAGCGACAGACAAGAACACTGTATGTCTTCGTGTTGAAATAGAAACGCGTAGCTATTTACCAATTAGGGGCAATGCCCATGCCTCATTTGGACGGCAGCACTCGCAGTCTTGTCTCCTCAGATTTTGAGCTCCAGTCACACTTGTTACAGTCTTGTCCAACTTTTCTCTTCAACCTCCACATTCAAGCTTCGAGCACTTCATAATTCGACAGACCCTTTGACCCCACAAGCCGCTTTGCCAATTCTTCACGAACTTGAAGTCATGCCGAAAACGGTCTCTGGCTCGGACGGGGTCAAGAGAGCTCCTCTGCTCTAAAATTGGGTCTCCCACTGATCGGGTTTTACTTGGCATGGTTGCTCTTGATAAGCTTTCATGTGGCCTGCGCTGCATACCTTGTCGTGATGGCCGGAGCCTACCTCACTCTCACGCTCGATGAGAATGCTTTCTACGTCGCACTCTGGTCAGAATCTGGTTCCAAGAACTTCACAGGCTTCGCAGTGTTTTTTCTGATTGTCGCGATGGTGCACGTGATTCAAATACTACGAATCGTCTACTTATCAATTCGCAGCAAACGACTCGTGCTGCACAATGAATGTTGCAAGGCGACATACTCCAACGACGAGGCCACGAAGATCCAGCGCTTCGATATGTTTTTCGCAATCCGTGAGATGGTGCTGGTGGGCTCGCTATCGTATCAAGCCTACCAGTCGAGTTACTTGGTACCACGAGAGGGGCTCAACAACCTCAACGCAGCATTTTTGATCCTCGCCTGTTGGGTGACCCCACTCGCGCAAGTGCTTCTGCGCCAGTCGACGGCGCTCAGTCGTGTGGTACCCCTTTTCAGTAGCTTCGTGCTTTGTACCTTCCTGGCCAAAGCTGTCCATGGGATTCTAGTCAAGTCGTACAAGTACATGTTCGACATTGACCACGCGGTCTTTGCTGCCAGAATGTTTTACGACCCGACATTTGTATCCATACTAGTACCGGAGAACCGCATGATGTTCGCCACAACCGTGGGGACTATATCTCGAAGCTCCTGCCACACATTTGTAGCTTCGTGACTCTGATTATGTTGGAAGGGAACATTTCACGCCGGTCTGAGAAAGTCACACCCAGGACATGTGCCTCCACTAACCAGATCGAGATACTTGATGCTCCTTCAGCGACGGGAGACGCGCTTATAGAGACTGGAGATGGTACAAAAGCTGTGGCCGAGTCTCGAAACGGTGAAAAGGCTGCAACTGCAACACCGATGAAAAACCCTGGAAGCGCTTGGCCATTCCTTGTGATCAAATTCCTTTTTATTGTGTGGGGTGCGATCGTGCTTGCTCTTCACGTCACGGCTCAGTCACGACACAAGGTAGCACCTCTGGGCTGCTTCCGAGTGACCCACCCATGGTTCACCTCCAACGTATCTTGTCTGGGGCTAGTATACGACTGCGCTATCCAAGGCACGCCATCTCCCACGAACGAGGCGTTTGACGCCATGAAGTTGGAATCGAAGACACTCGGCAGTTTGAGCTTCACACATTGCCCCGCACTCATTGTGCCAAATGCCATCCAGAGCTTCCCCAATATCTACAGTGTGCACATCTTCAACTCGACACTGTATTCCTGGGGAAGCTCTGCTGCGCTTGTGGAAGACCACCACCATCACCTCGTCAGCGTTGTACTTATTTACGTCAAGCTTGCAGCTTTCCCAGAGGGTCTGATGAGCAGGCTGCCTCCGACGTTAGTGAACCTTCAGTTTTTGCCACTTCCCTGCCATCTGTACCGAGTGATTTGGGCACAAGGTGGGGTGTCGGTCGGAACCCCATCAGCCGCGTCGGCTTTGAGTACGGCATGCTCACCACAATCCCTGCTGAGACGTTCCAGCTGCCTGTGAAATCTCTCTCCCTGGCAGGTAACTACCTCTACGCTATTCCTCAATTGTCAGCGGTGGCAGCGAAAACGTACCTACCTCAACTCATCCTGGACGGGAACCCAGTGCTAACGCTACCGGCGACGGTGGATCCGACTTTCATGATCGGAAACTTGTGCATCGAGGGCTCCAAATTGTCGGCGTTGCCCAGCTGGACGCAGACTCAAGTCTTATCGAAAATGTTCTTATACGAATCCGCTTTCTGCTTCAACACGACAGCTGCACAGCAAGAAGCAAACAACAGCATCTGCTCTGTCAGTCATTGGGGTCGACGAAGCCAAAATCGCCCATTGTGCTGATGCAGGAGGTCTACGGATAAATGAGCAGAGGAAAAATACTGCAAGTAATTCGAGGAAGAGTCAGGAAATTCTAGCTATTATGCAGATAAATCTAATAGAATAATGCTGTGCGCACAACAGATAACCACCTCATGGCTCCAATATCAACCAACATCGTTGCATCTCGCATCAACTTCACGCACCCATTCGAAGACGCTCGTTCGTCACAAGAAAACCGTATTGAATACACCTCGCTTCTCTGAGCCAAAATGAGAGCTCTCTCACTTTATCCTCTCTGTCTCTCTGTACACCTGCCCTCCACCTCATGTGTCTTCGCCTTGCATCCTGTCCATCGACTCTCTTGGCGACATCCAATATTCTGTTCCAAACTGCGTACAGATTAGAACTCGTACGACTCTCTCCGGATGTGTGGAGACGGCGCCACACCGCCCATGGGGTGGTGCTGTTGCTGCTGTTGCACGGGCGTGGGTGGCGCCTGGGTCACACCAACACCTGACGAGTTAAAGTTCTGGTTGCTACCGAAAGGACGAGCCATTTGGGCCTGATTCATCCCCACAGGCTGCGACGGAATGGCTCGCCCTGCCACACGGGGCGACGGAGCCGCCGAGTTTTGCGGCGGTTGTTGGTTGTAGTAGCTGACGGCGTTCATGGACACACCTGGTCCTTTGGATATGTCCAGTCCGATCTCAGCACCGGCACCAGAGCCCATGCCGGGCGCACGGTTGCCAGGTCCATAGCTGGCGTACATCGCTGCGCCTGTCGTGCTGCTAGGAGCCTGCACATTCTTCGCGAACGCCGGGGGCGTGTTGGCCATGTCGTCATCCTCATCTTCACTAGCCGCCTTCGAGCGACGCACCAGTGTCAGGAAGATGACAGCCACAGCAATGACACCAATAGCAGCACCGATAATCGCAAACACGACACTCATATCTGATCCACTGTCACTGGAGTCGCCAGCAGTCATCTCGCTGCTTCCTGACGTGCTGGACGTGGAGTTAGATGATACTCCGGCGGTGCCGCTCGTGTCAGACGCCGACTTGGACGACGTGGTCGTGGAGGTCCCTGCAGTGCTAGACTCAGTTGTTGTCTTACTAGACGTCGTGGAGCCCGTCGTGCTGCCAGAGCTAGTGGTCGTGGTGCTACCGCTGGAACCAGAGCCGGACCAGTAGCTGTTGCAGTCAACTCCGAACGGACACTGGTCATTCACTTTGACGTAGCAACCTTTATCTGCGAACGTCACACAAGGCGGACATCCGCCATTCGCAATGGTGCAAGGCGTTGCGCTCGCTCCCCTTCGTAGCATGTGGTCAGAGCAGTACATTGAGACGCAGTGCTAGCGTTCACATTGTTAGCTGTTGGGGCAGAATAGTCAGTCAATCGAGTCAGAATGTGCCAACTATTAGGTACAAAACTATGCCAATACTAAGAGGGACACGTACCAGCACTAGCGACGGCCATAATGGCGACGAGAAGCCAGGACGAGTGCATCGTATAGATGAATGTAAATCTGGGGTTGGTTCTGGTACTGTTTAAACGCTGCTGTTACGTTCCTTAAAACTGCAACAGCACGAAGTTCCTGTGGACCTGTTTTGTCTGGAGTTTTCCTTTCTGGAGCTGTTGCTGTTTGGCGACCTGAGTTGCTTCTTTCTTTGGCTGTACCACGACGCTTTACGAGCTAAATACTGCGAGGCGATGTGGTGGTGGTGGCTTGCGGTTAGAACACTGCTACGCAACGGAGACTTGAGGGGAGAGGAGTCTCGCGTCCGGACACCGGCTGGCCTATACCCATCGTCCCTTCGGGTCCCTTTTGTACGGCGTCGGACCGGCTTTTGGTGGATTCGCAGCTTTTCATTGGCTGATAATGTCGCATACACCTAATCGCTTAAATCCCATAGGCTCTTTGTCTGATCTGACTCGTTTCGCCCCGTCTTTTCGCATTAATAGTTTTCACCAATCATGCGCTTTTCTAGCTGATTAAAGTACGTGATTGGTGAAAATAAGTGGCCTGCAATCCTGCACTTTAACGGACGCACAAAACCACCGCTGCAAAGTTACATGTATTTCCTCTTCATGTTGCAACATCGAGTCCTGGCTGTGGGAACTCGTAGATATAATCCTATTTTTCAGCATAGTCGGTGCGGCGCTACGGGGCACCATTTCAACCGGTTGACCGATGGTGGTGAAGCTTGCAATACTCGCCGTACCCGTTGTGCTGTCTGGCGATGGGACGTCGTCCCTATTCTCAGTCGCAGCTCGTGCGTAGCGCACCATCGCCACTAAAATCATAGCGACGGTCACGACGCCAACCGCCACAGAAATGATTGCAAACACCAACAGTGTGTTTGATTGATCGTTGCTGCTGCTGCTGCTGCTCGATCCGGCGGCACCAGGCGGTACTTTAACCCCAGCGCTACTCCCCGTAGGTGGCGAGGACGTGCTCGCTGCTGGTGCACTGCTAGCGTCCGTTGTACTACCAGCGTCGGTCACGCTGGTACTACTGCTGCTGCTGCTGCTTGCCGCACTGGAGAATTGGGTCGAGCAGTCGGTACCGAATGCACACTTGTTGTCAAGCATCACGTAGCAGGCGTTATTGCCATCAAGAAGCACGCACGGAGGACAGCCGCCGTCAGTTATGATGCAGGGACTGCTTGATACGCCACCGAGGTAGCAGGTCCCAACCGCGGCGCACCTCGACACGTCACTCGTAGCATCCACGTCTGAACGGTAACGGGTTAGAATCAAAAGGAGACAATGCAATTTGAAGCGGTTGGACCTACACAGGAGCCTTGTGACGAGTGCAAAGGCGACAAGGAGCCTCTTCATGCTATTCGAAGGCGTTCACCACTATCTAAGTGGGGTCAGCAACTGCCGTAGCCTCGATTGACCACAAAATTCGGACAGACCAGCTGTCGCTGGCAGTAGCACTATATTCTGGGTACACCAATACATCATAAGTTGCGAGCAAGTCGGTAGCATTTGAACACCCATACAAAGCCTCGAATGTTATTCAGCGAATGGATACTTCGCATGTTTGGGAACAGCTCACGCAGGTTTCCACGACGCCGATCCGAGCGCAATCGTCATCTCCATTGTCACCATTTTCATCATTTTAGCCAATGATATATCATATTTTCCATTTTCATCCAATCATGTTGTTTATAGAGGTAACAAGAAACGTCCATGCAAAATAAGATGGCGAAGCATTCCATCGCTAGGGGCTTCATAGGGGAACGAAGACCTTGCAACACTTCCTTCCTTGCTTGTCTCCTCATTGCATTATTTTCATCGATATCGACTTGTTAAATTAAAGATAATCTTCGACAATAAATGTCGACTTACGTGGTGCAAGGTCTCGCTTACTTCATGACACATCCACGTCTGTGGCTCACAACGTTGTGCCCCATTCTGATGACCATCGTGGTGGCCATCGCCTCCGTCGTGGTGATTTTCTCCATGGCTCTCCATCCTCAAGTGGAAGGTCTAGAGGACGCTGGGGTTGCCACGTGGCTCTCCTGGCTGCTGGCTGTGATGCTCGTGCTCGTGGAGATTTTCCTCGTCACCCTCATCTACAATCTCGTGGTGCTCGGCTACTACCAGGACAAGATCTTCGAGCAGGTGATGGCGGCTCGTGGCTTCAAAGAGATGGTCGAAGACGAGGAGCGACACGCTGGTTGTTGTCGAGCTTGCAGGTCTTGCTGCCGGGTCAGTCTCTTCCTGAGACTTGCCCTGCTGATTTTGACATTGCCAATCAACTTGCTGCCGATCGTCGGCTCCATCATCTACGCATGGCTCAATGGCACTATCCTCGCGTGGGAGTATCACCTCCTTTACTTTGAGTTCAAGAATTTTTCGTACGGACAGCAGAAAGCTTTTGTCAAGGAGCACAAGGTGCAATACTCGTCGTTCGGCATGCAGGCGCTGCTCATGGAGATGATTCCAGGCTTCGGCTCGCTCTTCGTCTTCACGAACGCAGTGGGTGCTGCACTCTTTGCAGCTCATTTGGAGGAGGAAGAACGCGACCGTGGAGTTCTGCAAGGTGGTGGTGCCCAACCGAATTGGGACAACAACAACAACAACAACAACAACAATACCAACGCGTACAATCACGGCTACGTGCCGTCAGGAGGTATCGTATGAATCTATAGCCAGAACGCTATGTGAAT
Source organism: Phytophthora kernoviae (assembly GCA_008080845.1). Taxonomy (NCBI): domain Eukaryota; phylum Oomycota; class Peronosporomycetes; order Peronosporales; family Peronosporaceae; genus Phytophthora; species Phytophthora kernoviae. The sequence goes on along the minus strand of VKKV01000127.1, from coordinate 73,589 downwards.
AATGAAGCACTTTATCCTGGAATATGTGGTTGCCCTCAAGTGTTGGGGTGGCAACCATCAAGTTGGCAGCCATCTCTTCTCTGAGATCTATTGCCTAATCGCAAAGTATCTGTTTGGAACGGCACGATCCAAATTCGCCGCCAGTCTCAGATTTCGTCATTGATACACAAGATGTCGACGTACGTAGCACAAGGACTCGCCTACTTCGTGACTCACCCACGACTATGGCGAATGACAATTTGCCCCGTGCTCTTGACTATCGTTGTGGGTTTGACGACTATCATCGTGCTGCTGGTCGCTGCGATGCACCCGCAGGAGGAAGGGCTCAATGACATTGGAATTCCTGAAGGTCTGGCTTGGGTGTTGGCCATTATGCTGTGTCTGGTGGAGAGCTTCGTCATTACCATGATCTACAGTCTCATCTGTCTGGCGTGCTATCAAGACAAGGTGTTCGAGTTCGTGATGCGTCAACAAGGCCACGAGCAGCTCGTGGATAACAAGCGGACTCATGCCACTTGCATCCGAATCTGCACGTCTTGTTGCCGAGTAAGTGTGTTGCTCCGCCTCGGTCTCCTGGTGATATCTGTCCCATTGAACGTCGTGCCTGTGGTCGGCAATGCCATGTACGCATGGCTCAACGGTCAGATCGTGGCTTGGGAGTACCATTTCTTCTACTTTGAGCTCAAGAACTACAGTTTCGAGCAGCAACAAGCTCTCATCGACGAGCGCAGTCTTCAGTACACGCTCTTCGGCATGCAAGCACTGCTGCTGGAGATGGTTCCAGGTATCGGAGCTGTCTTCATGTTCACCAACACAGTTGGCGCGGCTCTCTTCGCCGCCGGCATCGAGGACGAGGAAGCTGCCAAGCGACCAGTGCAACAAGATGCAGAGGAACCAGATCCATACCGCTCTCTAGTGTAACACAACACTAAATCATCCACAAACACGTAAAGAATTCTCATCCATTTCTGTATCCTCAGTGCTTTCAGTCCAGCGACGCCACCCTCCATCTTCATAATAATATAACTCAGTCTGGATTCTACCGTTGTGTGGTGAGTCTCACATAACGTGCATTAGGATCGTGAGCCTAATCCTAACTTCACATGTCGACGTATCCGTTGCGGGGTGTGCTGTATTTCCTTGGGGACCAGCATCTGTGGCGTCTCTCTGTGTGCCCAGTGCTGCTGACGTTGGCTGTAGCTTGTGGTGTGGTAATCACACTCTTCACCTTCACCCTACGCCCTCAGGAGGAGGCTCTGTATGACGCTGGACTCTCCCCCTTCTTTGCTTGGCTGTTGGCCATCGTGCTCGTGATTATCGAGGTCTTCATCGTGACTCTTATCTACGGTCTCATTTGTCTCGAGTGGTTCAAGGACAAGATCTTCGCTCACGTGCTGAGCGAGCGCGGCTACGGTGAACTCGTGGAGAACGAGGAACGCCATTCGCCCCTCCTGCGCGTTCTAACGTCCTGCTGCCGTGTCAGTGTAATGCTGCGTCTCGGTCTGCTGGTCATCACGCTGCCACTCAATATGATCCCAGTTCTGGGCAACATCACGTACGCGTGGCTCAACGGCACGCTCATGGCCTGGGAGGCGCATCTCTACTACTTTGAGATGAAGGCTTTCGACTTTGAACAGCAGAAGGAGATTATCTCGCAGCGCAAGTTGCAGTACTCGGCCTTTGGCATGCAAGCCCTGCTGCTTGAGATGATCCCTATCGTTGGCGCTATCTTCATGTTCACCAATTCTGCAGGTGCTGCACTATTCGCTGCCAGCATCGAGAAGGACCTGCAGAAACAAGAGCGTCGGAAGAACAGCAACTGGCGCTGGAGTGGCAAGAAGGGCAGTGACAAGAGTCAAACGAAAGACTTGGACACGGATAAGGTGCCGCTCGTCAACAAACTTGGCGCGTATGTTCCGCCGTATGGAAGCACCTCCAAATAATGCTGGCCAAGTGGGGAAGATGCAGATCTCTATCCGGGATTCACCCTTATGTACATGCTCCTGCACTTGGATGAAATCGTAGCTACTTATTGTCCTAAACCAACTGCAACAGTGAGAATCTACATGAAATCTACACGCTTGCCATTGGTTTTGATCTGCTGGTGCCATTTCCATGAAACGAGAATGTGCTACAGCTTGTTGATGGGATATTGTACTTCAGTAGCTCGCTAGGAATGTACTACAGCTTGTTGATGATACATTGTACTTCAGTAGTTCGGTAGGAAGGACGGCGTCCCATCAACAACGCCAAACACCAATGGTTTGCATTGGCTTTCACCAGATGCGTAGTACCGCAGCACTTCATGTTATGACTGGCAACAATGACCTCAACTTACTCACAGGTAAACGCTCCGATGCCATTTCCACCAAGGCATTACCCAATCTGCCGACTCAACTCACCACCATGGTAGTGTACGCGTTCAGTGGCATCTTGTATTTCCTCCGGCACCCCGCACTATTGAAGGAAGTAGCGTTTCCCTGGTTCTCACGCTAGCCTTTAGCGTGGTAGCCGTGTTTGTGTTGATCTCTCACACACTGTCTCGCCAGAGAGATTGGCTTGATAACAAGGACGTGCCGGAGGCATGTGCTAGCGTGCTCGCCCTGTGCATCATCGTGACCGAAATCTTCGTGACCACCATCATCTACGGCTTTGTATGCCTCGACTACTACCAGGACAAGATCTTCGCCTTCGTGCTTCGGGACCGTGGCTTGGGGGCCATGCTGGGGATCACGAGCACCGTTCAACAGCAGTACGAGTCTGCACCACATACTTCCTCTCACGAAGTGTGTTGGGCTTTATCTCGCTGCCTCTGCACTGTCTACCGATCCTCGGTAGCGTCGTGTACGCTTGGCTCCATGGCAGCGTCTTGGCATGGGAGTACCATCTCTTCTACTTTGAGCTCAAGGGTATCGGCTACGAACAGCAGCATCGCTGGGTCGGTCGACACAAACTGCAGTACTCGAACTTTGGTATGCAAGCGTTGCTGCTGCAGACGATTCCGCTGCTGGGTCCGCTCTTCATCTTCACCAACACTTGTGGGGCTGCACTGCTAGCAGAGGCCTTAGAACGCAGCAAAGACGATAAGCAACCGCTGCTGGGTTCTCAAAGCAACACAAGCCTCGAGTCGGTCTAGGTAGTCGATGCCTGACGTACAGTAGCAACGTGTGCGTCAATACATCGGAAGATTCGCTGAACAAGTTGCAGCTAGCACGTCCACCGTTGACAATCTGCGACGTGTGACGGGTCTGATCTGTGGATTGCGCCGCGTCTAGCGTGGATACTGCACATGAGCGTCAACAGGTAAAACAGTTTCCTGTCCAAGCAAATAAAAACATCGCTTGTCTATCAATTTGATCCTCTATGCATGATCTCCACCCATTCTACTCTGATGACAGTGCACTGATGTCCATCATTTTTGGATTCGGCCGTTACTGCACTGGTGTCCTGCAATGTTGTACGCACTAAAGGTGTCAAATACTTCCTGGGCCACCCGGCTCTCTGGAAGCAGGCGGCACTGCCGCTGCTACTGACCTTAGCCTTCAGTTTCATCTCCGTCTTCGTGCTCTTCGGTTGGACGTTGCGTCCCCAGGAGAACTGGATGTATGAGAAGGGTCTCCCTTCAGTCCTGGCCTGGATCTTCGCCGTCATCGCTGTGCTCGTCGAGATCTTCCTGCTGTCCATCGTCTACGCCTTCGTGGTGCTCGAGTTCTTTAAGGACAAAATCTTCGCCTTCGTCCTGCGGGACAAGGAGCTGGGCTTCATGGTGGACGCCGTGGAGCAGCACTCGTCGGCCGTCCGAGTGTGCACGACTTACTGCCGTGTAGACGGACTCTTCCGCATTGCGCTTCTCATCATTTCACTCCCGTTGAACCTAATTCCGGTGGTTGGCACCCTCCTCTTTGCGTGGCTCCATGGTAGCCTCTTGGCCTGGGAGTACCATCTCTTCTACTTTGACCTCAAGGGACTCACGTTCAAGCAGCAACAGCGCTGGATCCGCCAGCGCAAATGGCAGTATTCGAGCTTTGGCATGCAGGCGCTGCTGTTGCAGATGATCCCATTGGTGGGGCCGCTCTTCATCTTCTCCAACACGTGCGGCGCAGCTTTGTTAGCTGTTAAGATGGAGCGTAACGGTGGTGACAAGTGGCAGGACATTGACGATGACGAGGCCCCACTCGTCCACAACAAGGGCGTGTACGGAACCGTCTAAAGCTGCAATTTGAAGTAGCAAAGGGCGGCAATTGGCAACGATAAGTTTTTTTCTCCCCATGATAACGATGCTAAAGCAAATATATGGCCCTTCAGTTAATACGTCATGCAATGTTTCCAACCGAGGAGGAGACCACAGAATCCACAGACACCAAGATTGATAATTCCTCTCCAGCCTACAACTTCCGGTAAATCAACATGCGATCTCCATACCAGTGCTCAGATCTGATGCTGGCTGATTTCATCCAGCCAATCATGTGGCGTAAAATTTGTAACCCACAATTTTGCATGGGCAAAATTCGTAGCCATTTCCAGCTGCATACAGATTCTCTGTCTCACCCCTACACACAAAATCTGTCGGCGGAATGCCATAGAATCCGCGGAATCAGATGGCGGCGCTGGTGATTCACTTGGATTCAGTATGATTGTGGTACACCTGCGACACGGATCTGGCATTGGCTGAATTCCGTGAATTATCACCAATCACGAATGTCCGTCGCAGCTGTCACGCATCCCCTTTCCCTCGCCTTTCAAGCTGGATAGAGCCATGCAAACTCCAAGTGATCGGATCGAAAAGAAAAACTTCACCCACCCACACGGAGCGTGTCAAAACCGAGAACACTATCCAATTTGCCTGCTCTAGTGCACCTAAAGTCGCTAACCTCCAGACAAGAAAAGATGCCGATTACCTGTGGAGATATCCCCGCCTGATCTGCTCGGTCATCATCCCGCCCGTCGGCGTGTTCTTCCAGGTTGGCTGCACCAAAGACCTGGCCATCAACTGCCTGCTCACCGTTCTCGGGTACGAAGTTTGTCTAACCCTCTCGCTTTAGGTAAAACTCCCACTGATATGTTTCTTTTGAACAGTTACATCCCTGGTGTTATCCACGCTGTTTACATCCTAATCAAGGAATAGGCAGCGTCACACTGAAGCAAAAAGGTGTGGCGCTGTGGCATGTGCTTCCATGGTGTGCCAGCGTCGATAATTTCTCCTGCCGTTAAGTAAAAAAGATCGAAGAAAAACAAGAGTTGGTGAGACGGAAGTGGACACTCAAGTCCGTTCTCTCGTACAGTGGCGTCTTCACTTGCAACTCGGTTAAACACTTTCGCACATTGAAGAGGAGTGTCAAACTCTCGTACAGTGGCTATAGTGTTGCCGTTGCAGTTACCTAAACGTGAAGCAGATGCAGACGCACATTGAAGAGGAGAATGGACAACAGCAGACGTTGATGGGTCAACAACTCCAGTATCTAAAGCGTTGAAGTTTCTAGCTGATTGCCGTGGACGCATTTTAATATAGAGATCGATCTCGGATTGATCTTATTCCCTTCAACTTTTTGTCTTTCATTTAGATACATGTAACGTCATTTATGATAGACCTAACGGTCGTTCGTCGTTAGGCTGGAGCTTGTTGCCACTCGTAACTATTGGAACATTCCTGTCATAAAGAGCCAAGAAGTTTAAGGGAATGAGGCAAGACATGGTAGACACTTGGTACGAAGGTGACGAAGGTCGTTCGTCTTCGGACGCTTCGGCTGTTGACTGGGACAAGGCTGCGCGTTTGATCTGCGCTGTGCTGCTGCCTCCTCTTGGGGTATTCCTACAAACTGGTTGTACTAAGGATTTGGCCATCAACGGCCTGCTGACGATCGTTGGGTATGTTGAACAACTAAGGTAACTTTAATGTTGGGGTTAACACACTTTTTGCTTTCTTTTAGATACGTTCCTGGGATCATCCACGCCGTCTACGTGATCTGCGTGGGTTAGATCGAGTGTCTGCAAGTCCTGAAGGAAGGATAAAGGTCCCGCCAGATCGTGGTTTCTACCTAGCATACAGGACAGTTCCTGAACTGAGGGATTTTATGTCTTTTGATCACAAGTCCTCACCAGTCCCCCTTTGTCAGGCTTGCCAAAAATCCACAGAGCCAGCTATTCGTCGTTCCTTAAATTTTGAGGCGTAGAACTTCCTACCGATGAATAGTCAGTGTACCAACCTAAAGGCTAAAACAATGAAAGAGCGACATCCGATGCCCCGTACCCGAGACAAGCGAGTGTGTCTCCACTGAGAAGAGCTGCACGTCTCCTCATGCATGAGCGCGATGAAGGAGATGAGGGTTAATCCATCCTAGGTTACGTCACTTATCGTGCCAGGTATGTGCTCTCATCATACGATAGCACACGGCTTTTTGCGTGCTCTCTTCCCTCAAGCAAAACCATATGCAGCACAAACTCGTGCTGTATGGCGGTTGTGTACGTACCACGGGAAACATGTACCTGCATAAAACTGTTAGTAAAAGAGCTACTGCTCCCCGATCTCTCTGAAATCCTTTTCTTCGGGCACCTTATCAATAATACGCGCTGTGCTCATGCTACACTGTCCCCTTTGGGTGGGTCAAAGGTTAGGATCGCAATTAACCATTATGTCAAGAACATTGAATCTAATGATTGGTAGCTTATTTATGCGTTCAATTCATGTGCGGGGGGTTGAAACAAGGTTGACACAGCGCAGCAGTACTCATTTACGGGCCTGGCTTCAGCAATCATGTGGTGCCGTCTCGTAGATGCAAGCTCTTGGTCGCGTTCTTCTGTGACCTGCCTCTAAATGGCAACTTCTCTTGTTTCTTGGACCTCCGCGACGCTGGATGTGGTGCCGAGTACCGCGCGATTGTGTTCCACGCGTACTTGAATGAATATAATATATTAATCTCACTTTCCCAAACCGATGCACTTTTTGCTGAGTTTCGTTCCACTTATTGGATAGTCTATATCGATGGTGCTGAATGTTCATTTACCATTCAATCTCCTTACTTCGCCAGGCAGTACGAAGTCTGCATACAATTATAGTGAAGTTGTGGTTTTTAAGGAATGAAAAGCCAGTTAAGCTAATTATCGAAGTGTCTTGTTCAAGTGCGTGCATGTTGCATACGATCGCGCCCGTACCTAGGGTATCACTTGGGAACGTATTGGCGAGGCTGGATTGAACCTCTGCATTCTATGCAACAGTTGCCAAAGTGCATTACGTCGAACGCCTTCGAGGTTAGTCTGACTTCATCGCTGCATTTTGCGGAAGCTTCTCACAGAGGTCGCAAGGCGGGGATGTCTTGGGAACACTGAATCTATTTACTAAAAATTTGCCAACCCCTTAACCCCTCAATTAAACAAAGCTTATTTAGCAGCCGTGCTTGCACTTGTACCCACAAGCGCACGTTTGTGTCATGATTAATGCACGATATCGACACTTCTATGAGAAGAGCAATTGCACACTATTGTCTCGCTCTCAGATGCTGTGTGGGAGTATCCCACTGGGATGGATGGAGGTGAGGTGATACGAACGGCTGGATTATGTTGTATATCGTACCAAGTGTGTGGTCTAATCATACAGCATATTTATGTTTGCATTGAAACATGCCATCTGGCGTTCATCAATAGGCAAGCATGTCAGAGGAAGCAAACTAACAATGGATAGACTCGACAAGGCTCTACCCTACGCCATTGCAGTTGAGGAGACAAAGTGCGACGAAGCTGCTGCACCTGAGTTCATGACAGGCAAATGGAAGGCGGGCCTTTTTGGCTGCTACACCCACCGGGTACTAATTTGGCATTCATCAATAGGCAGTTTAACCATTTCAATTATTAGGACGCTTACAGAGTTGACAAGTTCCAGCTTAATACCTGATGATTTGCTGGGACTACATTGAGGATTGGCCACATTCGACTAAGTTGTCTTCCCATTTGCTACATATAGGATAAGTACATTTTTCAACATTCTTGCACATTGTGCTGAGAAGGGAATTCGATCATATAATCGGGGGTGAAAGGCTATAACCGTGTTACATTAATACTTGCCACTCTGTGACCGGACTTCTCGACTGTTGGCTACGTGTACAACGATACTAGATACCGAAAAGAATCGCGGCGAGGCTACGTGATCGGGTTACGGTTGAGAGGCGGCGCTCGAAGGCGGCTATGACTGTCGGAGAAGCACACATGCTGGCGGAAGGAGAAGCTGCGCGGATGGTCAGCAATAAAATGACCTAAATGAGATTGGCTCGGAGACATTAGGGGCTCTCACTTTTGGTAGCAGCAACATCGATGAGGCTGATCTACGAAGTCTCTCGAGCTGTACTTGGTGGAAATTGTGTCGATCATCTTGCTGCCGACCCCTCTATCCTGCCGTGAAATCGAAGCGGTTTGCGACCCTTTGGCAATAAGTTGGACTCCCAGCGAGAATAGCAGATCAGCCACACACAAGAAGAGGGGCCAGCGCGAGCAAGAATGCGGGCTGCGATGGCGAGCGATGAATCTCAATCGAGTATTGAACTACCAGCCAACCCGCTACATGATGTGTGTCAAATGGCACAGGCGTCAAGCGCAATTACCTTTACACCTAATTTGCTTGTCAGCGCTGCTGAAGAGGAAGAAAGCACAACTCTTCGTCGTATCATCACAGCCAGAAATACCTGCACTCCGACGAGCAAACAGAGTAAACCTAAGCGGACGCGGCGTACGATGTGGCATAACGATGGGTCAGACGACTCGGTCAGCTCGCTAAGCACTCTATTGAGCTGGCTTACTACAGAGGGCAATTATGCGAGATGGCGTGGCGATGAATAGCGTGTCGTGATTAGCTGAAAGAATTATGATAGGATGCCACAGTCGATCTCGTCCTCGTCACAGTCGTGTAGGTCGAAAAGGAGGCGGCTATAGTGCAAAGAGAGGCGTTGATGAAGCAAGGAACTGTAATGAGCTATGAGTTTTGCTCGCCGTGCTTGCCGTGGCATGGTACCATCTGCTCGGCAGCGTTGTCTTGATTCTGTCTGGCGATCTTGCTGCTGCCGAAGTTCGATGGAGTTGTCAGTTTTGAATCAATTTGATTGCCTAAATTCTTGGCACGTCTGGTCTTACTGCTGCCAAAAGTGAGAACCTCTATTGGTGCCCTTGCATTCGATCTACGGCAGGAGCAGTGCACAGCAGAGACCGGACATACGCACCAAAGACAGCGTAGACGTGGAAAATAGCTTGGGTGGTAGATAAGGGTTCTTGATCTTCAAATGGATGCTTGTTGCGCGTAGTCCAAATAACATGCAAGGCCACGCTTCTGAGTATCATCCAAAGCGATGCGCGTTCGGATGAGAAGGCACGAACACTAGCAGTCCACACTGGTTCAGTAGGTACGCAAAGAAGAGTCCAGGAGATAGGATTCTCCATGAGCGTTCCAGTCACCAGTGACAAAGCCCAGCTCGCGTGTGATCATGTAATCATTCTTGCACGTTTTGCTGAGAAGGGAACACGACCACGTAATCATTCTTGTCGAACATTTATGCAAATCTTCTCTGAGATGGTGACGTCATGCCGACCCCAATCAAACTGCTATGTCACACTTCATTTCTTCATTTGCGTCCAAGAGCTCAAGTCATAGATATGCCAAGCTACAAGCGTCTGGAAGTACACACAAAATCCACGGACTTCCGTGCCGCAACTCATCTCGTCGAGGAAAAGAATTGCCCACTGCAAAGGCCAATTCCGTCGTGGTCAAGAATTACTACGTTGGGATCAACGCTACGGATGTCAACGTCACCAACGGAGCTTACACTGGTCCACTACTGCCTCCCTTTGGTTGTGGGTTAGATGCTGTGGGTGTCGTCCTGGAGGTTGGTGAAGGTGTCACTGACGTCAAAGTGAGCGATGCAATTGCCTACAGAAGTACGAACTACTTTCACACATTTTGTAGTATCCTACGGTAGTTTCTAAATACTATTGTCTTTTGCTGCAGAACTTGGTGCTTTTGCAGAGTACAATGAAGTGGACATGGCCATGGTGGTGAAAGTACCAACCCCGACGCCTGATTCTCTGCCTCTGATTGTTGCTGGGAGTTCTGCTTCTATTGCACTGGAACAAGTCGGAGAGATGAAGAGCAATCAAACTGTATTGGTGACTGCTGCTGCCGGGGCGACCGGTCAGTTTGTCGTGCAGTTGGCCAAGTTGGCGGGCAATCACGTGATCGGCACGACCAGTTCTAAAGCTAAGGCAACTCACTTGCAGTCAATCGGCTGTGACCGTGTCATCAACTATAACGTTGAAGATGTGGACGCGGTGCTGAAAAGGAGTATCCGAACGGCGTGGACCTTGTTTTCGAAACTGTGGGTGGAGATCTACTGCGTGCGGCAGTGGACAACATGGCTGTCAAGGGCCGTATCATCGCCTTTGGAGCCATCTCCGGTTACCATGGCAACAAGGACACGTTCCTGGCGAGCGAGTTGGTGCCAAAGCTGCTGTTCAAGTCAGCATCGTTGCGTGGATTTGTCTCGGGACACTACCAAGAGTTTTTCCATCCTCACATGCAGCGTTTGCTCAAGTTGATCGAGGAAAAGAAACTAGTCCCTGGAATTGACACCGTCAAATTCGAAGGACTGGAGAGTATCCCTGATGCCATTGACTACATGTACGCACGCAAGAATATGGACAAGGTTGTCGTCAAGTTGGCGTAAGTATTGATAGGCAGCCTTATCAGGATGACGCTACATGATTTTGTTGAAATTCGCCAGAGAGGTATTCGGAAACACTAATCAAGATCAAATCGAATATATCGCGGACTACTTGCTCTTGTCTTGAGATTATATCCGAACAGCGCAATTCGTCTCGCTAGTTCCCACGCTAATTATCGATCTACTATTTGCTCCCCCATCCTTCTGTCGCCAATGTGTGTTTACCAAAGGAGCTAACAGCTGCGCGTCTGCGGCATACTTCATTATATGGCATGCTCCTTGAGTTAGCAGGCGGCTGGAGCCTATCTCATGGCAGATGGTCGGCATTCAGGGCCGAATCTGTGGCTCATCGATAATACCAGTTGGTTGCTGTATGCGTTGGCAGATGATTAAAAGGCCAGCGATGTGATTGTTCAACATTTCGCAGAATATCCACCGGTCCTTAGTCTTTGGTGCCGTGCAGGAGATCACTTTTCAATGTACCAGCATTTTCCATTTAAGACACTACATCCAGCGCTATATCATTCGGACGGTTCATTTGCAGTTTCTGCGCTTTATTGGCTTCAGCAGCAATGCTAACAACTGCAGACGCGTGGTTAGCACCTATAGTGGCGAAGGGCAACAAGTTTTCGATTCCGACTCAGATGCCGAATTCCGTGTTAAAGGCATGGCTTACTACCCTCGACCCAACGCTGGGAAGTTGTCGACCGTGGACAATTATGACTGGGCTTCGGATGAACACGAAGATGTCTGGAAGCCACATCTGAAAATTCTCGCTGATCTTGGTGTGAATACACTGCACTTGTACTCGGTAGACCCAAGCAAGAAACACGACAAGTTTATGTGTGCGTGCTCTGACGCTGGAATATATATGCTTGTTGGCATGGCAGCACCGTAAGTGATCCCAGTGCATCTTCTCCTATAGTTCGTGCTCTAACGTTTTTTGTTGGTGTATCCTGCAGATGTGAGAACTGCTCAATTCTAGACGCCGAACCACCCAAGTGCTACCCCGACGACATGTTCACACGAGCTCAGATGGTCTGCAACTTTTTCGTTATCTACGGAAACACCCTTGTACGTTGGTTGTGATTTTCTGTATTATGGTCGCATTTTCCTGACAAGTTGATGATAATGAATGCTTTCCAGGGTTTCAGCATTGGCAACGAAAATAATCTTCAGCGTTCGAAAAAGGCAGGTGGCACACAAACCGCGCCGTATGTGAAGGCACTACTTCGTGATACCCGCAATTACGCAGCTTCGTGCGCCTCAGGTGTCTATCGGTCTTGGCAAAAATACTGTCGACGGCTACGAAAACCAGCGAACTTTCTACGATGTAAGTGGGAACAGCTTACAGTTATTTGATGATGTTTGCTTCCTTCTCACGAAGGGTTTGATTTTGTCATTATGCTTTTTGCAGGCCAAATGGATGAATGAAGAGACAGAAATGACACAGGAAATCGTTGGTGGCAACGTCTTTGAGTTTGTTACGGAACTTCACAACACTGTCGCTAAAAGTACGTGCTGTGATATAGTGACGCTGCTGCTGCAATCTATACTCACTAGCAACTGCGTGGTTCTTGTTTTACAGAAGTTATGAAGGCTTCAGGCACTGGTCGCTACGGAATCGGGTACTTTAATCCTGAGAACTGCGATCACTACAAGGTGCCTTGTGAGTTCAAAATATATCCTGAGTACGATAACCTCAAGAAGGCATACAGCTCTGAGAGTAATTCCTCAGCGACTTTCGACTTGTACACACCGGAGCGGACTGTAATCCTCGAATGCCCGAAGAATGTGACGACAGACCTTCCGTCCATGCCTAAAGGTAAGTGGACATACTCTGGATTGCTATTATTGGGAATAAATTAAATGATTTGGGTATTTGCTATGCGTGCAAATGTACTGTAGTTGAGACATTGTCATGCGCGACGACGCAGCCCACGTGCGGCGGAAAAACCTCTAATCAAGTAGCAACAGCGTCTGACAGCGTGGCTCTTGGTGACAAAAAATCACCGCCAAACAAAGTTACCGACGCTGAGAAAGCTGTGGATGGAACGTCAGTAGCCACCACGATCAAACAGGACTTGGTCCTTGTGGGTTCTGTGCTTGTGGCATTTTGCCTAGTACTTGCGTAGGTATTCGCTCTGAACTTGGTGCAGCAAACAGCAAATACAGTAGTAGTAAATGAGAAAGAAGCTTTGGCCCGAACTGTGACAGAGGTCTCTGGAGTGATAAATCAAACTCTCTGGTCATTCGTTAGGAAGCATTGCAACAATGATATTTCTTGGTCTGTCAGGCTATCATGACCCAATGTTAAGGATACTGAAAACGACACGAACGAACTAGCCCTAGCTCTATGCAGATTATAAATTCATCTTGAGGTATGCCTCGCCTAGGCCACCATCGCGTAGGCAAGTTCGATGAGGTCATCTTGCCGCTGTTGCATATACTGGCGTGATATCTGACTAAAATAATCCATCACTTCGTTTTGTTTCCGAAATATCGGCTTTGTGCCTCCATTTCTCACTTGCAACCGTGAAAATGTCTGAATCACAGATTGTGTTGGGTCTGTCGGCAACGGTGAAACCACTGACCAATATTTGTCTTCGAACTGTAGTCCTCCTTCAGTCTGAAGAAACCACACCAGTGTCCCGACCAGGATAACGCGATTCCCTTCCTCAATTTTACGAAACGAAGTCAGTACGTAGATCGGTAGAAGCCCGCCGTTTTTGCTGTGAATGGTTTGTGAACCGATGAGGTTTTGCTCGTAGTTATTCTCGCAAGGATGAGCACTTTGGACCTGAATCCACATACCACCAGTGTAAGTGTTAGTAAATGAATGATCATGTCAAATACCAATAGGTAGAATAGCCTTACATGGCGACATATTTGTTCAACTTTCTCGAAATTGGTTAAGTAGCTCCAATAAATATCAGCAGCTTGCTGGGTCGTGCATGTCATGCGCGTGACCTCATTTTTCTCGAAGCAAATTCCATGGGTTTCATGCTGCCTAGTTCGGGTGCGAAGAGAAACAGCAAGTGTTTCGTCCACAACAGGCAGTACATCGTTTACTTGGAGACGCAACCCACTCAGGCTTCCTGACATCTCTTCAAGCAGTAGTTTGTTGGAATCGAGTCGAAGGAAGTTTTGGTCGGCTGTGGGGTGCAGTCTTTCGACAAAATCTCTTCCCTAAACGTGACACCAACAGATTCAGAACCACACCACTGTCATAAATGAAGACAGCTAACTCGTACCTCGAACAAGTCGCTATGTTTAAGAAACTTGCGAATAGAGTTGATCACGTTTGACTGCCTTAACAGCATCACCTTCAACCTCCGCCTGGTTTCCTCCGCGTGTAGTCGTTTATCTTTCTCGGCCATTGCCACTATTCTCCATTGGTATTGATCATCCTCCAAAGCTTGAAATTCCTGCAACGGCCTTGCCATTGCACGAGCTTGACACGGTTCTGTCAGCTGGGCTAATCGAGCGCTCAGTTGCTCTACCTCCAACCGTAGTCCACACACCTCGGATCTCCTGCGACGACCAAGGTCGGTCGTGTATGGCACATTGCCTGTCATCTTCCGACCTCTTCTCCAGGCTACCTTTGGTCGGCGTAGTTGAGTCGTCTGTTGGTTGGTGGTTACCATATTGATGGAGTCAGTCGTAGTTATATTTCTCGAGATGTCGTCCATGAATTCGAGGAAATCCGGCGGTATGATTGGTACTTGGTCGTCCATTTCAGACGACATGGTAATCTACGACACAGAAACTTGTTGTGTGGTATAACTCGAAATTAACAAATGAACCAGTGAGTGAGTCACTAAGAACTGTGGACGTAAACTCCTATCCTTCTGATGTGTTTGGCATATTCGCAAAGGTTATCCCGCTACAAGTACTCCGTATGTTTTATATCATAGTAAAGCAAGATGTTGCTGCAGTAAGGTGGGAAGAGCTGCGGTGCACTCAAACCAGCTGGGATACTATGATTATCGATAATAGCAGGAAAAACTTACTGAACCCCAAAGGAATTGATCTGTTACGCAAGAGTTGTTTTCACGCCAGAAATGCCGAATGTACTGCTCCCTTTAAGATGTTGTCTTTCCATCCACAGTAGTGGCACAAACTATACAGTGTACGCTACAGTCTGTAGCTATGCGATTATATGTAACACGTCAAAAACTTGATGCGCTGAGACTGTTTGCTGTCAGTTGAAAAGAATATTGTATGATCAGAGCACATACCTGGCATGATAAGTGACGTAATCTAGGGTGGATTAGCCCTCACCTCCTTCCTCACGCTCATGCATGAGGAGACGTGTAGCTCTTTTCGGTGGAGACACACTCGCTCGACCTTGTAGCTTACCGCAAAACGCACACTTCAAGTTCACACCTCGAGCAACAATAACTCTCAATACTACACCACTGCAGCACCAGCACCAGCTCCATCACCTGTCAACAATGCCGGTCACCTGCGGAGATATCCCTCGCTTGTTCTGCTCGGTCATCATCCCGGCCGTTGGTGTGTTCTTCTTGGTCGGCTGCAGCAGGATTTTCCTGCTCAACGTCGTGCTCGTTTGTCTCGGGTACGGGGCATCGGATGTCGCTCTTTCATTATTTTAGCCTTTAGATTGTTACACTGACAGCTACTTCGTCGTCGTTGCTCCTTTGCTCTTCTGGTTTTGGCTCGTGACAGCTATTCCCCCGACTTGATTCATGCAGTCTACATTTTGGCCAAGAAATAGGTAGGTACCACAAGAGACCATAATACTCGTCGATTTTAAAGTAAAGTGCAGCTTGGTCGACAAGAAATGAACCGAAGGCTTCGTGAAAGGTGGTGTTGCCATAGGTGTTGCCAAGGTGAATGAGAGTGGAGGATCGTCGTTAACCTTGCATCATAATAAAACGTTACTTTTTCTTCATTTTCCCAGTTCCAATTGAAGTTCTTATCACTGAGCACTTTTGTTTCTCCCAAAGACTTTAACAAACTCTTCCTCGTCCGTCTAAAATCCACAGAGACAGCCTGCGAGCTTCTGCTTTACCTCGTTGATGATCCCATCAGCGCGAGTATCCAGTTCGTCCCAAATACTTAGCACCGATGCTGGCCCCACAATAGAAGCCACTGCGTATACTTTTTCCCCGTCCGATACATTTTCCTGCTCTAAATTCGAGGCGTAGAGCAGTAGTGAGCCTCCTCCCGATGCATTCACCTCTCGAACCAACCGCATGGTTAAGTCGTTCATGTCTACGTGATGGTGATGACGCAGCATCGTCTCGTCCAATGACGAGGTTGGGCACATCAGGCGAAACGCCACGGTCGTGGGTTGTGCACTTAACACCAACACCTCAAACCTCTCGTCATCTTGCAGTTGTGTTAAACAATTCGTCGTATGGCTCGATGCACCTAATTTTTGCACCTGGTTAAGCGATTTTGCCAAACACTTTTCAAGCTTTTCCAAAGCCGTCACTTGGTCAAAAGTAGCGGAAATAGTGCCAGAATTACTGATCCCGATCACGACAAATTGTGTCTTTGGAGTCGATTGCCACATCCCAGTATTTTCAACCTCCAGTCGTTGTTTGCCGCTGAGCTGTACCACAAACCGAAACTTTGGCAATTCCGAAATGTACACCACTCCCTTAGCACGAAGAGTTCCTTTAGGCAAATGAAACTGAATCCAATCGTGAACTGCCGCCAATGGCGTCGATTCGTTCCGTTCATACGCCACAGAAACAAACGCAGGCGAACTTGAAGCAGAAGTTGACACGTCGTCACTTAACAATTCGGAACTCCGATCCACTCTTAAGTGACTCGGAGCTGGAGTCACAGCACCATTAAGTGAACTTAACCCAGTGTTCCATTGCACCTGGACATTTTCATGACTGATAACGCCATTGAAAATGTCCTCGGGAGGTGAAATGTCCAACACATGTGGTAGATACACTTGGCAGTGGTCTGTCTCATACACTCGAGCACTTGGAGCATACTTTCCCACAACTTGTCGTGCCAACTTCAAGTTTTCGTCTGTCAACAAATCCACTTTGTTTAGCAGCACGACATCGGCACAGCGTAGCTGTCGGATAGCCACTGGGTTGGGGCTAACTCCTTTAGATGCATCTTGAGCCACTGCATCTCCATCCACCACAGTCACTACGGAATCCAATCTCGCTCTTGTCATTTTGCCAAATTTTTCTTGCACTGCTGCCACCAGTTGCGTCGGGTCCGAAGTGCCGCTGGTTTCCATGACCAAATAGTCCACTTTACCTAACGACGCCTCGTCCTCGTCGTTAAGCACTTGCCATACCGCATCTTTAAATGCATCTAAACTGGCGCTTGGTTCAGCTTTTAGTTTAAACAGTTTGTTGCCGTTTCCGTTCAACTGATTGGCTACCAGCAGTGCGTCGACGTTAATGTCCGCCAAGTCACTAACCGCACACGCCACTCGTAAGTTCAATTTGTGGGTTAAAACATGTTGCAACAGGGACGTTTTGCCAGTGCCAAGAAACCCTGTGACAATTGTGACGGGAAGACGACGCTGTTGCGCATTACTGGCCAATAGACGACGCTCAGCACCGAGGCAGAGGTTCACTCTGGAGGCCGCAAGCTCCAGTTCCGTCGTCGGCATAGGTTCGGTTGGATACTGTTGAGGGAAAAATGCACGACTGCGTTTATAACCAATGAAAGAAGGTAAAGATGTCGTTTTGTGACCAATGAGATGGAAGGAAACGTTTTGACCAACCAACGAGATGATACAGTTGAAGTTGACTTCTTTTTTTCTCGTCGTCCCCACCTAACCAACTAACTAACCAACTAACTAACTAACTAACTAACTAACTAACTAACTAACTAACTAACTAACTAACTAACTAACTGTCTGATGATCTACTAGTTTCCTCAGTGTTCAATTGACCTTCTCTTGAGTTAGAACTCCGAGTCAAATGGCGATTACGTGCGGCGACTGTCCGCGCTTATTGTGCTCCATTCTTCTGCCGCCGCTGGGTGTTTTCTTCCAAGTGGGCTGTACCAAGGACTTAGCGATCAACGTCCTCCTCACGCTGCTTGGGTTAGATAATTTGCTACTGTAGTAGATTGTTCAGTCGTTGGCTGTCGAGATCGGAACTTGATGGTTCTAGTGTGCGTATATACTTCTTGATTGCAGATATATCCCTGGGATCATCCACGCGGTGTACATTCTGGTCAAGGAGTGAGGCGACCGCTAAGGCTAGATGCCTTACGGATGAGGAACCAAGCTCTTAGCTCATTCACATGGAATTCTTACCAAGACTTTTTAGTTGAATTGGGAACGAAGGCAAGAAGAAAAACAAATCAGCAAATGCAAAACTTGCCTTTTACCCTCTATCCTCATTTAAGTATATTTAAGAATTAACACTCACCACTTCTAGTGATAATTCATTTAAACGATTGAAAACAGTACGATAATACGTTATTTTGTTATAGCTCTTCGTTGTGCTTCCGCTGTGTTCGGCTAAAGTTCAATTCACTCCACCTCACCGCTACTCTACTTGACGACTTCCGTTATGGACGAACCTCTGGTCTCCGGTGGCGTCATGCTGCTAATCTGTTTAGGAGTGACAGTCTTCATGCAGTGCAGTTTTTTCGCTATAGCCTTCACCTGTCAATTCGATAAGGTTACGGACTTGGCTGGTGCACTCAACTTCATCGTCTTAGCATTACTGTCCCTCGTGATGCAAGGTGTGTACGACACACGAGCAGTAGTGGTGACTTGTCTTCAAGTGGCCTGGGCAGTGCGTCTCGGATCCTTTCTGTTCGTCCGCGTGCTGAAACGCGGTAGGGATGCGCGTTTCGACGAGATGCGAGCCAACTGCATGGCTTTCTTCGTCTTCTGGGTGTTTCAGATCCTATGGGTTTTCATAGTGTCGCTCCCGGTGGTGCTGGTCAACTCCTGCGGCAAGCAGGTAGACGACAGCTTCGGTGAGGCGCGAGATGTCGTGGGAATCGTGCTGTGGGGACTCGGGATGGCGTTAGAATACGCTGCCGACGCATCCAAATCTGCTTTCAATGATGATTCAAGTAACAAAGACAAGTTGCTGTGCTCGGGTGTGTGGAAGTACTCTCGACATCCCAATTACTTCGGTGAGATATTGTGCTGGGTGGGTGTGACTACTGTCGCCAGCGCCAACTTTGCCAGCAACGGAAGTGAGACGTGGTTCTACTACGTCAGTGCAATCAGCCCAGCGTTCACATTCTTCGTGCTCATGTTCCTCTCAGGCGTCCCACTGGCTGAGGACCGCTACGACGATCGTTTCGGTCTGGACCCAGACTATCTCGAGTATAAGCGCTCGACCAGTCCGTTAATCATTTTCCCCCGCAAATTTATCGACAACTCCCGGCTCCTATGAAGCGCTGGTGCTTCTTGGAGTTGGATCTCTACTCGCGCAAATTACGTGAGCTAGAGAAGGTTCCGCCCACTAGCTATCAAACAATTTCCTAGCTTTAATTTTCACACATGCTTCTAGTAACACAGAAGTGTTTTGGAAGTAGAGTTCTTCGTGTTGAAATCGAAGGTTACCACTACAGCAGCATTTTCATGTCTTACCTTCTGCCTGTGGGGCACTTAATGAAGTCGTTAAGCGCCAATGAGACGTTTGTGATTTACTTAGTATAGGCCCTGCGACCCACGAAAGCATTGGACTTCGTACGGAACGTCATTTTAAAGAAGTTTCCTACACATTTATTAACCAATTGCATTACGGTGTGTGTGCTTAACACTTCAATATCGAAATACTCGCTGGTCTTCCTCCACATGAGCTTAGTAGATGAGGCACATTCTAGTGCAGCGTGACAACAATGCCACTGGGGTACTTATTGAGCCAGACTATCCAATATCTATTGTACAGCGCGAGGTTTGCACTGTTCTGAGGGGTTGAATCCGTGACTCCCAATTTTGCCTTGATTTCTCTGGGGTGCTTTTCCTTCGACAGCCACTTAGTCATTCTCTGTTCTGCTGTTTTCGGCAGCTTCATCTTGACGAACCTCTCTTCTCCCCATCCCAACGATTTGATATCGTCGTTCTCGTACAAGCGCTCATCATTGTCGTCTTCAATCGCCGTCTTGTGCGTTCACAAAAGCCGGTTGTCGTTGACAGTCCCGAGCGAGCGTCCCGACTGTGGAGCAGAGGCTGAGGCCAACTGCGAGATCTTTGTTTTGTCAGCAGCCACCTGGACAGCACCCCGGCTTGCGTGAAGTGAGACCATCACAATGAGGACGAAATAACGGAAGCGCATGGTAGGTATCTGGGACAGAGGTAGCCGTCTGGAGGTTGGTTGTTGTCTGAGGAGAAAATGAATAACTGAAAAATAAAGACAAAACGAACTGCAATGGGTATGAGCACCGACAATGGTAGGTCGAGAGGCTTTACTACTGTCTCTTAGGGCATCTTATGGAGCGTAAACTGCTGTCCCATCTCTCATCGACGTGTGGTTTTAACGATAAGAACTCTGGTAGGATTTGGCGCATAATGACGATATAATTCGTTTTCATGGTTCAAGTTCTACCGGAGAGTGGCAAAGTTTGTCGTGATCCAATCGCGAAAACAGCTTAGCGACATGACAACAGGCTGTGACAAAACAACGCAATTGCACTATCGCCAATCACGTTGCACCGGTATCCGTTTTTTGCTAGATAAAATGCTACTGAGTCCAATGCACATCCCATCATTTTACGCCATCCCATCATCGTGACGGCCACACCACCCTTTCACTACCGTGATGGCCACGCCATCCGATGCTTCGGATTGAGACAGACAAATTACGCTTTGCCCGCATAACCAACTGCATTACCATGCACATATATTTGAGTAGATTCTCTCGGCTCAACAATATCCACGTCTCGCCGCGTGAAGACTCACGTCACAATTTGCATACCAGCCAGCATTTAAGCCACCAGACCCCGGGCTTTTGTTCCATATACTTGCATGCGTTTCGGCTACTACTTGCTCGTGGCAGCGGTCGCATTTGTTGCGATACCCAGGTGATAATAACAGAAACGAAAATCGTGAAGATGGCCACATCCAAAGTGTATTTCAATGAAGACTTAAGTAACAAGGGCGAGCTGCTGCGCTCGGGGGTGTGGAAGTACTCGGTATCCCAACGCTTGTTTTTGTATGCCAACGAAGCTCGGAGTGAAGTGAGTAGAAGGACGGAAATTTGAAAGTGAATTAAAATGCGTTAGTGGAATTTGCCGTGCATGTTTTGTTGACCTTGGTCTCAACTACATCTCCTTGTCCAAGCGCAACCGCTTGATCTTGGAACCCGTTGCGTTCTCGATGCATGTCCTGTAGGTTTTGAAGTTCTCCAGCACTTCAGATTTGTCCGAGAAAGTAGACCGCGACGTGACGTGATGAGTAGTCGTCGATGAACGTCGCCGGGTACGTGCAGCTTCCTAGGGTCTTGGTCTGCATTGGTCCCATCACGCCAGTGTGGACCAAGTCAAGGACTCCAGCATTCTTGACCACCTTCTCAGGCTTGCGTGGGAAGTCGTCCACCTCCATCTTGCCCATTCAGAAACCAGCACACACCGCGTTGCTGTTGGCGTCCCCAGCGATGACTGGAAGTCCATCCGCCATGGTGAGTAGCTGCTGATAGCATTTGGACGGGATGTGCTCCAGCCGATCGTGTACCACAGCCCAAGGCTTGGTGCAAGTTTTGCGCCCAACAATCCTCATCCTCCACTGGCTTCAGCTTGTAGACGTTACCGTAGCTCTTGGCTTCCATGCCGGTCGCACCGTCGAAGTGGAAGGTGAACCTGTCCTTGCTGAACCTTGCTTCCACGTTCTTCTCGGCCAGATTCGAAACTGAGATGAATCTGCCTTCAATTTCAGGGATGTAGAGCTCATCCGACAGCGTGGTAGACGTCTCGTTCATTAGCGTCATGCTAACAGTGCCCACAGCAACTGCATCGATCTTCGTGCCATCCGCAATGATGATGCGGACTGGCGTCTTCAGCTCCTTGAAGGACATGAACTTGTCACGAACACTGATCATGTGCGAGCTTGCAAAGAAGTCGACGAGCCATTCAGACTTGGCCATCACCGTGACAGCTGTGAACACGAGATTCGATGCCTCTTCGTGGGCACGCTGTTCACGCCCTTCATCGGCCTTCTTCTTGCGGCAGTTGACCTCGCGGTAACTCACCTTCTTATGGTAATAACACTTGCCGTTAAAGTTTCGCTTGCCAAACTCCTTCTTGTTCGTCGTGAACGCCCGTTCTTGAGTGGACGACGCTTCATCCGAGGTCTCGACGCCTGAGAGCGCTTCAATCGCATACGCGAGGCTCAGGTTGGGAGAAACAGAGTGGTGTCCGCTCTGTTTCTCCCATACAGGCTATGCGCGTAGTGAGGAAGCTTTAACCTTAGTTTGTATTTAATATAGGAATATAGACAATGTGTATTTCTAAATAGAAACCAAGAGAGGATTTTGATAGAAGTTAAAAACTGTATTAACGTGGCAGACTGGCCTAGCCTTTGGTAGACCTAACCAAATAAAGAATATCTAATTACATGGATGAGGAACAATGTGGAACACCGACGGCGGCGCTAATTCCAGATGACACTGCGGCATTAAATGCGAGAGTGGGTTGTCAATCCCGACGCTGCTCGTGGGTACAATCAATGCCGGCTGGTCTTGGACGGCCGAAGTTGTGAAGTGTTGAGCGATGAAGAGTAAATTGCTAAGTGGGTCTCAAAGTGACCGAGGCAAAGGCTAGCATCATTCACGTTTGAACACCAGTGAATTTTCGATCACAACAATGCACATTTATGGCAAATGAACTCGTAAAAAGTAATTGCGAAGTGAGATTTAGCTAGACAACCTAGGCATCAACTCCTACCACTAAGCCCCTTAGGGCTGCAGCTCGTGCACCCTATCTTGCTGCTCTTGGTGTCACTGCACCTCCAATTGCCGTCGGCGACGCGCACCACCAGCCACTCCTGGCGGACGCCGCGTGACGTTAGCTGCTGCCGTCGTTTCATCTTGTCTCGTTGCCTCGCAGGCCCATTCGTCCGGTGCCACGTGCCCCACAGCCATGCACCTGACCAACTTCCTGCTCGTGGTGGCGGCCTCTCTCCTTGCAAGCTGCGAGACTGCCTCGGCGCCACGGACTTGTTGCAGACCAAGCTGTCAAGGATGAGTTCTCTCGATGCTGCACAGGTTCAAAGCGGAAAGAGATTCCCGCGGACTACTAAGGAGGTATACGTTGACAACGACGACGACGGCGACGACGACGAAAATGATAACAACAAGGAGAGGATACAGATGTAGAGACTTCCACATTTTAAGAGCAAATTCAGCCTGAAGCTCCAGAATGACATCAGGCAGACTCCGGGAGCCGAAAAAAGATTAAAACCTGGATGGTGGATGAACGAGAGCCTCAGTTTGTCGAGACAACTTTAGGCACCACGGACCTCAACAAGCAAGATCCTGATGTGCGTACCTACCTAATGTTCCTGGCAGCGTATATGAGAATGCTTTACATAGTTTACTGATGTTTTTTCGTAGTCTGCCGAGGCACAGCATGACTCAATAACGTCTACAGCTTACAGTGGTTTTGGTTTGTTTACTGGTTGGTGTGCTAGCAAGCTTTGTCAGTCTCATGGACCTGCGGCCAGACCAAACTCATACGGATACGTTTGTCGTGATTTCTCTTGGGACGTTTGTTTTTAAAATGAAATATACCGCGCCCCTGGCTCGAGCGAATCCCTAGCGTAATAGTAGTGTATATTGATAGCTCGGTCGCATGACAAAACGTTAACTCCCCGTGCGAGCAGCTAGGATAGTCCATTTATACCACCGAAAACAACATGAACTCGCTCGCATTCCAATAACCACAGCCGATGAGCATGTAGATCTCCATTAATGGTTAATCATTACTCACAGGATCACACTATAACCGGAACCTCGAAGCTTCTTAGGTAAGCCAGAAGACCCGCATGATACTCAAATCAGACCCGTCTTGGCATTGATCAAAAGATGATAGGTATCTCCTAAAGTCGATTGCCTAACTCTTGGAGGAACCAGAACGTCCTGACAGTAATTTACTTCTTGGGTCACCCATTCCGTTCAAGGGCAAAATCACGTCCGAAGTGGAGGCCAAGTCATTCAATGTGCTTGGTCGCGGAGCACACTGCAGTTGCTGTGCACTGTTCGATGGGAGACCAGAATGCATGTGTTGAAGTCTGTTTACGAGGAATTGATTACGCTGGGAATTTAACATTGTGAATATATCATTTAAAGGAACAACTCTAAAGTATTGATATGAGCTTATATATTTACACACCCTCTCAGTTCTAATAAATATCTTAATCCAAGCACTATTTCTTCAGTCTTCACTGGGACTCCCTTTCGATTTTGCTTCGTAGACACCACTTCCATAACTACACGCTCAATCAAACACCATGGCGCCTTCCACTTCCACCAAGATGACCCACCGATTCCTCGGTAACTCTGGTCTGTTAGTCTCCAAGCTTTCTCTCGGGTCATGGATGGCTTACGACGAGAAGTACACAGTCGATGCCTGGTACGAGATGGTCAAGATGGCATATCAACACGATGTCAACTTCTTCGACACCGCCGAGATCTACGGCAATGGTCAAGCCGAGGAACTCCTCGGTGAGGCCATCAAAAAGGCATCGCCGAAGGGATCTGGAGTCGTGAAGACTTGATCATCTCCACCAAGGAATTCAACGGGTACAAGGGCTTCACGGACGGTGGCCCCAACGACCAGGGCAACAGTCGCAAACACATTGTAGAGAGACTGAAGGCATCGCTCAAGCGTCTAGATCTAGACTATGTCGACGTTGTGTTCTCGCATCGTCCTGAGCCCTACACCCCATTGAAGAGACCGTTCGAGCCATGAACTTTGTCATCAACCAGGGGTGAGTGCTACCGAAGATCTGGCAACAAAGGACGAAAATGCCGTAGCAGTTATTGACAACGTGAATGGTGGGACCACCGACAAAGCAGTTCAAAATGATTGATGATATGTCAGCGAATATTGAGATTCGTAGTGACCAAAATTCTACTTTGAAGTACGCATTTACACGCGATCAGGGGCTTAGAAACCTCCTGGGTGCAACTGCAGCCAAGCTGCGAGGAACAGATTGTACTTGTCCTTCGCCTCAAGGCTGAGCGAAGAACGAAAACCCTGGATCTTTTCCTTGATTTGAATCGGTGTCTTCCCTGCAATCGCCCAGCCATTCACTTTGCCGACCCACTTGACCCATGTCTGACCGTGGCGACTAATATAAGACTGAAGGGGGTTACCCTCTCTTCTTCTTCGGCATCGTCTTCGTCGTTGTCGTTGTCAACTTCGTACTTCTCCGTCTTGGTAGTCCGCAGGAATCTCTTACCACCGTTAACCGCATCGATCGACTGAATCGCGTTGGGAGAAGTCATGGTCGAGAGCTTGGTTTGCGTCGAGTCCTTGGCCGCCGAGGTAGCTTCGCAGCTTGCAAGGAGAGCGGTTGCAGCCACAAACAGGAAGTTGGTCAAACGCATGGTCGTCAGTCTTGGGCGATCGCAGTTGAGTTGGAAGGTTGAGGAGTTTGCTTGCGTACTAAAGAGCAGATTGCAAAGTGAGTCTCAAAGTACCCCAGGAAAAGGCCTACCAGCATTGGCTGTCTCATGGTTGCACTACACAGCTATTGAAGAAGTTCTTGACAAGTAGTGTACTAACGTACTATTATAACTACGTTAAAGTGATGCAACCGTCGATTTTGTACCATCAATAATACATACGGGTACCATACGGGTGCTTTGTCATCAACGTAAAACGTTGAGCTTTTAGGTATTGGCATTCATAAGCAAAGTAGGTTGGATCTACATAGATGGTGATAGTGTTTAAGATAGTTAATCCATTCCCACTAACTTAGCAAGACTATGTACAATGTCAGGCGTTATTAGCAGCAAGTTATCTGCGAAATGTGGACGTGTCTTTGTTCTACCTTTGATCAGCTGAATAATCACCGCAATCAAAGGATGGCATAGAGAAGAAATTGTTTGAGGTTCTGAACGAGGATTTCCTTGGAAGTCGTACTGAGCGTTGATGTTGGTCGGTACTAAAGCTTTTACGGCTCGGAAGTTGGCGTGAGTGAGTTCTCCCAATGCATGGAATAGCATCGTTGAAGATCACGTATTCAATTATCCACCTGAGGGGTTGTTGTGGTTGAGTCAGGACCCGCTCGGACCTTGGCT
The DNA here is from genome assembly GCA_008080845.1 of Phytophthora kernoviae. Taxonomy (NCBI): domain Eukaryota; phylum Oomycota; class Peronosporomycetes; order Peronosporales; family Peronosporaceae; genus Phytophthora; species Phytophthora kernoviae. The sequence continues at coordinate 47,671 of VKKV01000127.1, read as the reverse complement.
TGACTGTAGTTTCGAGGCTGTCAACTCGTAAGTAGATCATCTTAGTTGCAACCACAGCGGCGAAGATGTTCAACCATAGAGTTTGGCGTTGCCCTAGAGATCAATGATTGACTGAAAATGTTCAGTTTGTCTTGCCTACGTCAGATTGTTTATCCTGGCAAGTATCGTTCGTTATCATTCTCAGCTTTCTGTAAACTGTATCTATAGTTCACGCTGAGTTAGGTATCCATTGCATAACCCAGCCTGGAGAAGATAGAGATGATGTGCATTTGATGTACATTGAGATCTGCGGCAAACAAGAAATAACCTGATACTCTATCAGTTCAGGGCGTTAAAATAACCCCCTACGATTCATACCGAGCGAGGTGCCCCCCTCAGAGGGAGTCTCTAGGTTCATGTCGAGTAATTTGAGGTTAAGTAAATGGGTTGTAGTTAATTCACTGATTCATGTCGAATTTGGACCAGCAACAAAAATGTTAAAACAGCAGCTCCCTGGCCCCATCTCCGACAAAGCCAGACATGATATTCCACATACGCATGACTCTTGAACACAGGGAGGTCTTTGAGCTCCAGATGGACGCGAGAAATCGTCCTGAAGACAGAGCAGACATGTTTAGCCAAAAGACAAGGCAGTGACAAACCAAAGAGCCACTGATATTTATTTCCCCAACGCTGAGTTTGTTCTCCCTCCCCTATCTTGATCATTCGTTGGAATCTCCGACACTAGATTGGTGGACGAAGTGCTTGGTACTAGAGAGTGCTCTTCACACTGCGCAATGTAGCCAGTTGACCGACGTCGGTTAGTTTCGGCGTGAAGGGGACGTTCAATTGTGGCAGAAGAGTGTTTTATTTGCACTTGGCAATATCAGCTTCGGCCTCGAAGTCTTTCAGCTTCATCTGTAGTCGTTCCTGCTCGCATTGAGCTTGTTTCGATGTCATTTGGGTGATACGAAGCTGTTGCTGACTCCTCAACTCGGAGAGTTGGGTTGTCCGCAGCTCGTGCTGGAGTTTCAAGCACTCTGCTTGAAGCAACTTCTGCTGCTTGACTTGCTCCGCTTGAAACTCCTCGCGTTCTCGCTGCAGTCGGCTGGTTTGGTGTTGCCAGTCGTCGCGCTCATCTTCAATCTTGCCGATTTCCTCGATCTTGTCACCCAATCGAGACTTCAGGGTCATGTTGACGAGAGTCACACTCTCAAGCCACGCAGTCTTGCAGGCGAGCTCTCCTAGCTGCAAGGCGCAAGCCGTTCCCAGTTGATCCCAATTGCGATGCAATCAATTTAGTAAGGGAAATGCAACTGTCTCTCAACAGTGTGGCGTCAACATTCAGAAGGACATGACAATCACGCTATATGTTTTGTTGGCAGATCATAGCCCATCCAAACTGAGACTTGCAGCTCAATTTGATATTCTCCTACATGTATTGCCTTTTGCCAGCGGACAAAACAGGTCTCACAAGAGCAGCCACCCGTTTGGTGCTTGAGATACTACCCCAACACATTAGGATTGGCCTGCGAACACTCGGCCAGTTAGAGATTCACTTCGCACTTCACCTTCCAGCCCCCAAGACTCGACTTGACCTAATCCAATTATGCATCTAAATTACGTCCTGCCAGTTGTTGCAGTCACCCTTCTTGCAAACTGCGAGGCTGTCCTGACAGCCACTAGCGTTGATGTCGCCACGCTCTCGAAGATGTCGCCCCTGGACACCGCCCTGACCATCGATGTTGCCCGGAACCCTGGTATCGCAAATAGATTCTTGCGTGGCGGCCAGACTGTTGACGGTATGGACGACAACGTGAGCAATAATGAAGACGGCAACGTGGATGGCGAAGAGAGGGCGGGCCCATTCGACGGAAGATTGCCAAATGGCGCCACCACTTCATGGAGTGGAAGGAAAATGGACAATCCGCCGACGATATCTACAATGACCTACTATATCAACAAATATGGCCACAACCTCGGTAAGCTCTCGAAGAAGGAAGAGTACCAGAAGTGGATCGCGTACAAGGCATTCTTGGAGAAGGCGGACGATGTAGCTTTAGGAAACTACGTAAAGTACTCGACGCTCACCACGAAAGAAAAATAGTACCATGCGATAAACGACTCCATTTTTATTGTTGAATATGAAGTCTGTTGTCTGACCCCACCAACATGTGCAGGTACTATACTGCTGATGTAATACATGATGAGCAAATGGGTGCCCGATAACGGATACCCAGCCGGATTTACCCGACTTCGGGTCGGTTACAGGTACCGAGACCACAATTCCACAGAATTCGGTTCGGTTTGGACACTCGAAACTAATTATATCCAATTGAGCTAGAGGTCTCTTGCCTCCAACATAATAAGTATTAGAGAGTGACTATTAACCCTTTTGCAGATGAAGGGGAAGTTTGCCTCCTTCGAGGTTGTTTAAACCCCCTCGGTAGTTTTGAACCCCTCAAGAGGTGGCATTTTGCTCCATTCTGCTACTTAGACAACCGTCTTTTGTGACAAATCATTAAAACCTTTACTTAAACGAAGATAAAATTGACTTAGCCCACTTAAATAGCATCTACTGTCCTTATTATAACCAACACTCATGAAGAATAGCCTATGCAAGTACATTGAGCTCTGTCGAGAAGATTGAGCCAGAACATCAGGCATTTGCGGCGAGTGCTTCACCACTGCACTAGCACACACCTACAGGTAATATCCTTCTTCTGTGTGCCATGTGCCGTTCTGTGCAATTGTTTGTGGTACTTATGAATAGGATATGGATGAATATACACGTCTTTCCGACAGATAGTTTTGCGGGATTGTGATCCGGTCAGGAAAAGCAGATTTTTAGCTTATCACATCGCTTGATTTCAGTTTTTAGCCAATAATATCGGTTAGGGATAGGTTTATTTTCCGACAGCTCCCGACAAATATTTGTCGGAAGTCTTGCCAAAATATAAATATCTAGCTACTGATGTCAAGTTAACACACATATTTAGTAAATATTTTTTACGATTCAGTCAGTTAGGCTAAATCCTAGAGTAGGAAGATTGGAGAGGACGTTGGTAGACAGCCACCCGTCATGCACTTTACAAATACAAAATAAGCACACTAACCACGAGCCTCTCCACCTTCGTGCCTACGAACACGCAAAAGGCGTGCACCACATCGATTGGTGCTTTCAAGTGGATGCTAGAGCTTGAGGGTGTTAGCATGGAATTCGTCCAGGCTAGCGTTGTCATGGACGCTTCCGGCAAACGCCTAGCGGCTATGATGGATCGCTTCGGCTACTATCTCGCCACCAATGAAGGTAAGAAAGGTAAGCTTGCTCGTAACACTGCGTCATTATATTATAGAAAAATTAAGCTTTGGCTGTTCGACGAACATCCACACCTACGTGTTGCTACTGAGTTGGTATTGTTAAAGCAAGGAAAGACATTAGATAAACACTGCTTAAAACGTGAAAATGGAGGTCTGACTAATAAATCCCCCTTGTACTAAAGAGAATTTACAATCTCTTATACGCTACGTGTACAGCACAACACGAGTCAATTCTGACTACCAAGACGCTGCACTGGCGTGCCTTATGTGGCATTGCTTCGGTCGGTCCTCGGACCTTGGCTACATCCAAAAGCAGCATGTGTCAGTATTCGCAGACGGTGTCTTCTACCTGCGGCTTCTGCGGGTGAAAACAGCAGAGAAGCAGGGACTCGCCCTCATCTCTGACAAGGCGGACTTCCTCACGTGCCCACTGCACTCGCTGGCGGTGACACTGACGATGCAGGAGGCTCCGTGCGCGTCGCTCCTCAGTCAGCTTCTGGAGCTTGTGGCACCGGAGGTGGTGCCGCTTGACCCTGGAGTCCCGCTTCAGGATTTGCTGGCTGCCGAACCAGAAACGCTCCGCGTTGCCTTGGTGATACCGGGGGCATGACCAGTGCCGTCGTCAGGGCTGTCAGGAGTAGCTGCAGCTGCTACTCAGTCGTCATCCCCGCCAGTACCTACAAACGCAAGAACACAGGTAAGCAGCACAATAACCCACAAGATGCCATCGGATAGACACACGACACGAGTCGAAGATGGCGTACAGGCGTACGTAAACCGGGTGCTCAAGCGTGTGGCAGAGCCTGCAGGGGTGACAAAGGACTTGACTTCGCCCTCCTTTCGACGAAGCAGTGCCCAGCACACGAACGGAGACGACCATCTCGCTGCTCAGTAGATCTTCAACCACGGCGCGTGGGACATGAGCAAGACCAGCAAAGGTTTTGCGTACGTCTTCAACACGCCACGGAAGACCGCAAGGTAGCCCGAGTGCTAAGCGGCTGGGAAGCCGACGCATCTCTGCCCGTCATCGACATTGCTGCGCTGGATCACGCTACGCAGGAGCAACTGAGACGCTTGCAGGAACTCCTCTTCAACTCCTGCACAAGACTAAAAGAACAAAGGCTCAATATGAGTAGCAAGGTCCTCAGTGTACTCACCGCGTACCTTGTTCGATACTACCCGCAGCTCAAGGCGTTTAGACCCGCTGCCCCGATCGTCAAGCGCATAGAGGAGTGCTTGGTTGCTGCAGGGATTCCGACGGCTCTGAACAACGATGCCGCTCCGTCTGCCGAGGAACAGGTGTGATGAGGTTCTCAGAAAGTTTTATTTCAAACCCATGGGTCGACTGACTGAGATCGCCTCCCAAGTCGAAGTCCATCCATGATTAGTAGATACGCTTGACCCGAAGCTGGCTCACTCTCAAAGTTCAACCTTGAGCAACGAGTCGCAAGGGTCAACTCCGTTCGGGATCCGAGTTTGGATCCCAACGTCTGAGATGGCTCGGACCAAGGCTAATCCGAGTATTAGAGTTTCGACCGAGTCTGAAATATTGACCTCAGGGCTGAGAAAGCTGAGCTAAAGGTTGGGAAAGCCGAGCTGAAGTCTGGGATATGAAGTCCCAGATGAGAAATCTGAGCGGAGGCTGGGAAAGTTGGGATGTGCGTGGCCGGGCTGAGATGTGGAATCTCGGTTTGAGATGTTATCTCAACCTAGCTCAAATAAGCACTCTTCGGTCGCCAGTGGCTCTTCCAAGAGTCACTTCGAAGATCGGCACATCACCACCTTCAAGCCGTGCCTCAACTTCGACATGACTCAATGGATATGTGACGAGGCGGATGCCCCAATCGCGTCCTGGACACGCGGCTTGGACTTTCTAGGCAGACGACCATAAGCAATCCAAGGGTATGCTAGGATTCGTCCACGCAGAGTGCACTCAATATACAAGGCACACTGCTGGTCAGGCTCTCGTTGTGTATCCCTTTTGTAACGGTTCTTTTCACCAAAGTTTCGTATCAAACCCGGGTATCCAGAAGTTACACCAACCAACACCCAAACACTCCAATCCAAATACAGAGTTATATACACACACCAACTACTTGTTCTCTCTTTTTTCTAGGCCCAGAACTAAGGCCTAATACAGTCACTTCTTGCCTCTTCGGCTCTGACTAAAAGCCGGTAGTCAAGTCTACTGGTCCAAACCCAAGACACCTGGTCACTCTTGGGGACGTGCACCACTCCTATGAAAAGGAGAAAGCAATCAGATCCAATATCGGCTTTCCAGCCTAATACAGACACAAATCACTCTTAGGAGCCTGCTTACTCCCGTAAATATAGCACACCGACCACCCGATAAACACTCAGCAGTCGATATGTAGATATGGAATAGATTAGATCACACTCAGGCACTAGGCAATGGATCACTAACCTAAATAACTTTGAATTTTTCCGTGGAGAACGGTCTGCTCACTTGAAGGTAAAACGAACTCTGTTTTAGTTTAAAGGTTCACATGCAGACTAACTCTCCCTATGATCGCTCGATGCATGGGTTGACTTGTTGCAATCTTTTGACGAAAGGTCAGTCCTGATTTATGTAGAACTGCTGAAGGGCCACTTGACTGGATTCACTTCGTGTTGGTGGGTTCAAGTTGAAGTACTGATGTACTGTAAGGGAGCCACGGCACTCGAAACGGAAGTCTGGGAGACTTCACCCCAGAATTCTGGGGAGAGTAGGTCTGGGTAGGCGAACTCTGAGGAGATACAATATGAGGAGTAACAGCAGAAATCTGAGAAGTACCCCAGTTTCTGCCTGTTAACGCGATTGTTGATCTCCACTTTACTAAGATATTCTGGGAAGGATCGCACACATTCTGAGGTACTTCTCAGAACGGGATCAACTCAAGCCAATAATCATCTGTTCGGGAGGTTCCACTCCTACCAGTACTCAGCTTCGGACCGGAACTCCACATCACTTGGTCCTCCTCAGAATTCTGAAGAGATGTACCGCTTTTCTGGTACAACATCGATGATACCATCCCTCGATCAACCAAGAGATGAGGAATATGTACCCAGCGAATCCAAGAAAGGTCTTCAGTCTGGGAAATCTGAGAAAGCGCCACGTGACAGATACGAGCTCCTCACAAGTCTCAGCCAATCAGGTGCCATCATTTTATCAAGTCCCGCTCAAGTCAAGTGCTCGGCGGGCACCTTTTCACTCAAAGTTCAAGATGTACCCAGACGGAGTTTGCGTCTTTGCCTAGCAGGTCTTTTATATTTGTATGTGTAAGATTTACAATCAGAGTTCAATTTGCCCCGAAGGACAAGTGGTTTTTGTTCCTTGTAGTTATTGGTAGTAAGTTAGGGACCCCATATAAATTCAACTCAAATTAACTAAGTGGGAGTGGCTTGGTTATTTCATATCCCATATACATACAGCTTGCATTTATTGACGACAGATAGCTGTGTGTATTTCATATTTCGGGGAGAAGGTGACCTCCTCTGAGGTTTAGGCAGGGTAATTGCATAGTGTGCCAGGAGTGACTGATTGCCTCCCAGTATATTGAGTGCTTACTAGCGTCTGCCTTAAATTAGGCGTGGTGCGCGGGTAGTCCCAGATTGTGTGTGAGTGCTTTGGATTCGGACTGGCTCAAACCAAGCCGCCAACTCCTTTCCCAGGTCGTTGCTTGACCCGTAGAGAAGAAATGAGAAGCTGATACGGGCCTTGACCTAGGTCCTTAGAAATAAGGTTGTTTCGGCCCAGACCCAGGCCGATCGGGGAGGAAGGGGTTGTCGCGGCTCTGAGCCGGAGTCGTAAGGAGAAGAGAAGAGGCTAAGAGACCTGGGACCAAGGTCTATAAAGAAGAGAAATGAGATAGGTGTGGTAGTGTTTATATATATATAAAAACGGGGCATTTCGGGAAAGACACACGCGGATCAAGACTTGCCAGGGAAGAATCAAGCTAGGTCTAGGGCTTCCGGAGACTCTAAGATCGAAGACATATGGTGTGGCACACATAAGTCTGGGCTCACAGTGTAGCCTTAGTCAATAACCAAGAAGAGGGATCGCAAGTGAGTACACACGTCTCACCCAGCCCAGAACGTCTGAGCTGAGTGATCCGAGGACAAGGTATTTTCTTACCCTGATTTGGGAAAGCGCTTCGCCACAACATGTTTTAACCCACAAATTGAACTTACGAGTGGCGTGTGCGGTTAGTGACTTGGCGGACATTAACGTCGACGCACTGCTGGTAGCCAATCAGTTGAACGGAAACGGCAACAAACTGTTTAAACTAAAAGCTGAACCAAGCGCCAGTTTAGATGCATTTAAAGATGCGGTATGGCAAGTGCTTAACGACGAGGACGAGGCGTCGTTAGGTAAAGTGGACTATTTGGTCATGGAAACCAGCGGCACTTCGGACCCGACGCAACTGGTGGCAGCAGTGCAAGAAAAATTTGGCAAAATGACAAGAGCGAGATTGGATTCCGTAGTGACTGTGGTGGATGGAGATGCAGTGGCTCAAGATGCATCTAAAGGAGTTAGCCCCAACCCAGTGGCTATCCGACAGCTACGCTGTGCCGATGTCGTGCTGCTAAACAAAGTGGATTTGTTGACAGACGAAAACTTGAAGTTGGCACGACAAGTTGTGGGAAAGTATGCTCCAAGTGCTCGAGTGTATGAGACAGACCACTGCCAAGTGTATCTACCACATGTGTTGGACATTTCACCTCCCGAGGACATTTTCAATGGCGTTATCAGTCATGAAAATGTCCAGGTGCAATGGAACACTGGGTTAAGTTCACTTAATGGTGCTGTGACTCCAGCCCGAGTCACTTAAGAGTGGATCGGAGTTCCGAATTGTTAAGTGACGACGTGTCAACTTCTGCTTCAAGTTCGCCTGCGTTTGTTTCTGTGGCGTATGAACGGAACGAATCGACGCCATTGGCGGCAGTTCACGATTGGATTCAGTTTCATTTGCCTAAAGGAACTCTTCGTGCTAAGGGAGTGGTGTACATTTCGGAATTGCCAAAGTTTCGGTTTGTGGTACAGCTCAGCGGTAAACAACGAAATCTTTCTATACCAACATTTACTGGTTTCTACCAATTTGAACCTGTCTGTTTTTTTTCTTTCTGTTCTGTCCTGTTGGTCAAAAGTGTCGGAAGGCCGGTTGGATGTCGGAGCCATTACGATATGACCCAACCATCGTTCTTTGTTACGTTAGACACAAAACATTTGTGTTCAGTGTACACAATTATACCGCTTTGCTTCACGATGTATACATGCGCTGCATTAAATGTTGTGTACGTAAAAATATCGGTACTTTGTGCACATGTTGCATACATTTTGTACGTTATGCTGACACGCGTGAAAGTAGTTTACAATACACAGTTCTAACAAATTGCGAAATAAAGGTTCTACTCTATTTATTAATATTTATTGATTTGGAGCAACAGCTTTTCAATATATTGTAGCCTTTTTGTTTGAAATGATATGTTTAAATATATTGCGTAGCTGTTGCTCCAAATCCATCTGTTTTGTTTTCAGAGCATTTCTATTGGTCTTAACAAATTACAGCGAATAGAAATGTCGTTAAAGTTTGTCTGGTAAATGGCGCGAGGCGTCGTTTTGACAACCTAGTCACTCAATTCGCCATCCTCCTTACAAAAGCCAAGTGAAATTGCCCTCCGAATCCTCTCGATCAGTAGCTTCTTCTTGACACGCACGACGGTCGCAAGACGTTTTATAGCACTTCGTCAATCACATAGACATCGTCGTTCATGGCATCAAGTCTACCTCCGATCACCTTCAGCGCCGCACGCCGTGCGCAGTTAGACGAGCAATGCGACGACCTCATTGAACGCTCTTTAGCTTCCCATGACGATTTTCATGCGGCCGAGAGTATCGGCCATTGGCAGCGTGTGCGTCGTCGTGCTGCCATGAATGTCTACCGTCCGCAAACGTCCACGAGGGACCATCCAACATGCCAGTCTCGAGTGCTATTAGGGAGTGGAATTGTGCCCGGAACTTTAAATGACGCCTTAAATGGGGTCTATTGCGACTCAACCGAAAGTTTACGAATCGCCAAGTCCTTATTAAGTGACAAATTCGTGGATGGCGCCGTTTTAAAGGTGTTCGAGGCTCGTGACTTGCGAGCGCCGATTGTCTTCGCTGGGATCAAGTGGTTTGTCATGCGGGCATTGCTGGTACCAGTGGACTACTGAGTGACAAGGATATGCTCACATATGAGCGGATGGGCCGCATCGTGGACCGCAAAGGGGAGTATTTTGCTTACCACGTACTGCAATCCATCGACCTGCCTGAACGTCCCGCCAATCGAGAGCGAGGGCTGCAACGGGTAGATATGTCGTGGTGCTATTTGTACAGACAGTTGAGTCCAGATTGGCTCGGGGTTTTTATGCTGGGGGACTTGGACTATTCCTCGGTCATTCCCGAGAGTATCACAAGCTTCATTGCAGCCGAGAGAGTGCTGAGTGCTGGCAACTTCTTGAGATGTGCAAAAGCCAAGCAGTTCTCAGCGCTTATGGCAGCAAGTGCAGGCTCAACGCCGGAAAAAGGGGCTCCTCATTGTACAGTGTGTTTGTCGCCACCTCCAAAGATACTGGGCTTTGCGCACAAATTGTGCATGAGCTGTCGCCAACAGGTGTGTCGGAAATGTCGTCAAAGACGCAATGTTTTCCGTCTGCAATTACGTTCTGGGAAGCCCGCGACAGAAATTTTCTGTCGGTTATGTGTAAGCAGAGTCACTCGTCGTGGTGGTGCCAAAAGCAGTGCAGGTATTGAGGAAGTGCGTGGCGTACTGCAGAGTGGGTCTCGATCTGGACTAGGGTCATCTCATGTTGGTGTTGATCAGGATAGCGGGAACCACACAGCCAAGTCTGCGTGGTTTGCGTCAAAGTCAGCCTTCCAGGAATCGACGCAACTCGACAAGCTGGCAGCATTCACACGTCAGTGCCACAATAGCATCATAGCCGACAAGTCAGAAATTACGTGGAACCAAGAAGAGCTGCTGGAGATCTCGCAGTTTCTCGAAAGCTCAAGTAATCGGTCAAGACGCCGGGAACGACGTCAACGAACGGGGTCAGGTCACCGAAGCACATCCAGCCAATCGTCAGGCTCGCAGCAACGTCGGAGAAACTGTAGTGCGGAGGAATCAAGTAGTTCAGCCACTTCCAATGGACTTCACGACTCTTCCGGCTACTCGTGAAGACCGGTACGACTACTCAAATAGTCCGACAACCAATCTATTCGACGAAGATCCTAAATGTTTCGTGGAAGCGGTGGAGTCCGGACCTTGGACGGATTGCGTGCCGAACGATCACATTGGCCAGTGGACCGTTGTGTTTGACGAGGATCGACAGGAATACGTGCGGATCCGAGTGCCTGGCACGGAGCCAGAGCTGAATCCAACTGGTCGACAGGCACCGCAAGCATTTTGCATTGATGAATTGATTGAGTGGCAATCAGCCGATAGACAAACAGAGCAAACCCTTTTTTGTTGAGCAGTTCTGCATTGCATGCATGCACAGGTAACGCGCGATAGAGATTAGAAGTTGAATTTGACGGCCCGATTAGTCGAAGCGAGTCATGCGACGTGCCACGCGGGCGTCAACTAAACGTTATGTATCCGCTCAGCTGAAAAATACTCTAACTCCTCGGGGTTTACCAGCAACCAGTAAAATCTAGTTGGGTATTAACACCCATCCGATGGCGGCGTGACGAGATCGATTGGCGAAGAGGTGATCACACCCATACCAAGTGTGATATCCCACATTTTCGACTTGGGTTGAGTGTGGATCTTACCTGTCAAAAGCTCGCTTAATCGTTGGATGTCCAGCCTTTCCCGAATTCTTTGGTACATTTGGACCTTTAAAATTGTTTTCGAATGGTTCCAGAAGAAATCATGGGTTAATAAGATTTGCCATCATCCGAAGTAAAGGCATACTTAACGGAAGTGAATATCAATTCAGCATTGACATACTAAACTGAAGAGAATGAAAATCAGCATAGATAGAAGGAATAGTAAAATCCTGTACATCATCTTTCAAAGGTTTATACCGTCAGTTTTCAACCCGACGACTGATACAAGTACTGGGGAGCGATGGCTACCAAATCGTTGAAATTGCGCTGCTTTCCCGCAGTGCCACGACGACTTCGATGCTCGGAGCACAGTTTCGAGGCAGAAATCAGTCTCATTTTCGTTTTTCACTTTCTTCCGCGACGTCGAGGGGCAGTCTGCACTCTTTCGATTCAATCTCTGGCTTTACCGGTTAGGGTGCGTCTAAAAGCAACGCCGACAGCCGCTCATTGCGTGCGACTGTTTCGTGCCTCAAAGCTTGATCTTAGCGATTTGGGTTTCTGGCGCGCTCTCCCCAAACATCCTCTCCGTGGTGCCGCTGGTTCAGTTCCCTTTGCAGGAACGAACCAACCCGCATACGGTCGTTAGGAGACCAGGTAAACGATACAATACTTGCATTAATCGATCTTGTCTTGAGTCTAACCCCGAAAATGTGACAGGTTAGAGAGCAACCGTGAATGGCAACAACCGACGAGCGAACCTTCATTATGGAAGAGCGCACCAGTTCCTTTATTGAGTTAAAAAATTCACCTAAAAACAGGGGCAGTATCGCCGCATCCAACAACAGTCGCGCCTCACGTAGCAGACAGAGCGCCAGCATGAGCCAGAGCCAGAGTCACGCACGTAGTCGCGTGCATTCCCACAGTACCAAACCATACACGGACGCAGACGCCAACGAGATCATTCTCCGTGCCAATGCACCCCTAACTACAACGGCGGCTTTAAAGGTAATATTCCCTTAAAAATCTACATCACCGACGGCAAGCATTAACTTTTTTTGTCGTCTAAACACAGAGATTATGAAGCAAATTAAGGCGAAAAACTACTACACGCAACAGTTCCAGCGTATCCAACAGCAGACCAACATGAGTCGCCTCTTGTTCTTCTCGGACGTCGCCCCAACGTTCTACGAGTCCAATTACCTGGTAATTGCCCAAGATTCCAGTGTTTACCGCGTCCGCGGCTGCTTCTTCATCGGTTTCGTGGGACTTTTGACTCTTTACCTAAACGAATGGAAAGAAGACAAATGGTCTGCTTCCGATGATGTGGGCCGCACGTCTCAAGATGAAACCGCCATTTTGGCCATGACTTTCGGTGTCATGTTGCCAACTTTGCTATTGGGGATTTGTGCGACTTTTACGTCTATCGGTCGGAAATACCTCGAGAATATCACTGCAACAGTATTTGTGGTTGTTGCCGCTCATGATTGCCAAGAAACCCGTGGAAAAGTGAAAGGCCCCGTGATTCCGCTCTTGATTTTACTTATCCCGATTTTTGGGATTACAAGAATGCGGTACGTGAAATCATGTTGTATCGGGTGGGGGATTTTCTTCAGCTACCTGGTAGTCATGATGGCCATCCGCAATACGTTGCCATTCCCAACCAAATTCGACTCGTACACAGACATTTCGTACCAAGCGATTAACTACGGGATTACCGCTATCGGCGGTATGGTATCCCAATACCGTCAAGAATTGCTACGTCGACGTAATTTCTGTCTGCACTTACCATTTTCTGGTACCATGGATGCTGACGCCGTATCGGAGATCAAGACGGACAAATTCAGTAAGAAATCACTCATGCATCGGTGGTCGCTCAAGTTCCGACACCCGGAAGTTGAAGAGTGTTTCTACCGTTATTGGTACCTCATCGACCCATTCCCGTACGAAAACCCGAATTCGGGATCGTTGCACCAAGGAGTTTTCCGGACTATTCGATTCGCCATTTGGACGCTTTTGCTGAATCAATTAGTGCTGCTGTTGCAAGATATCAAGTTCCTTAAAGTCAAGAAGGACAACCTGGTGGATGACGACGACTTGACATATGCATTGGTGCTGCGATTCGGCGTCACGGTTCCGTTGTATTTCTCGGCGGCACTGTTCATGTATTTTTGGGGAAAGCGTTCTACGCTCGGTGGGTCAAGGAAGCAGAGGAAGCTAAAAATGCTGCATTGACGAAGGATTCGACAGTCACGGTTGGGGTCGACCCCAGCAATACCTCCAGCACGGACGGTATTTTGACAGAGTTCCCACCGGAAGTGAGGTCGACGGATACCGTTCGAATGAAGTTGATTGTGGAAGCCGCGCAGATCAAGGAAAAACCAGAGACCGGGTACTGGACGTGCTCATCAACAAGGGTGGGTATGTGCGGTCTACACAGATTTTCTCGTCCATTGTGATCGCCTGCCACGTGTGTTGCATGGGCATTTTACTGCTAGCTGTGTCTACGGGCAAAAATGTCGACAAGTATGAGGAGGAGAACCATCGCGCGCCTGGACAGCCGAAGCCTGTGTACTACATGGGCTTCCTGAACGCGGTGTTGTTCGCCCACCGCTCTGGTTTCCGTGTGCGTTTCATCTACGCGACGTACACAACATTTGTCGTGGCTCTCGGCATCATCATCGCAGCTAGCAGTCTGTCTCCGTCCTACTACCTACAGTACGCCGGTTATGTGTGTGTGATTTTCATCATGGGTATGATGATCTCTCACGAGGAAGAATCTTTGCGTCGCACGTTCTTCGTGCTCAAGTCTATCCGAACGCTCGAGTTCGAGGAGTGGTTCAGCGTTGTGCTTCGCATTCAAGGCTGGGTCAAGGAGCGCTTCCGCAAGAAGCTGCGTGAAGTGCGATCCAAGGGCAGCAAGGAGTTCGAGAGCCAGAGGATGATGGAAGCCGCTGTGCCACTCATCAATACGTCGGCGCAGATGGCCTACGCGTCCAGGCTGGGCATGTACTCGCAAATGTTCAACATTATCATCGCTATTGCTGATGTGGTGACCAGCAGTCTGTAAGTGGCAGTGAGAAGAAATGTGTAGTGAACAGTTCATGACAAAATCTACAATAACAAAACAAAAACTAATACTACGTTGACACTAGTTCTTGGTAATGTTAGTATCTCATTTAAAGCACTCCTAAGCCGTGACAGGTAGCCCCGGTTAATAATTTTCCCCGGTCCATGCTCCATTTCAATCTAACTCATCGACATTGAAGTATTTCTGGCGGTCATAGCTCCGTGACAGGCGACGATCAAGTTTGTTGCCACTATCTGGTGGGGGCAGTGAGCTGCTTGGGTTGAAGCCCTGCGTGTAGCTTTGAGTACGATGCGCGTGGCTTCCTTGGTTGCTGCTGCTGTTGCTCGTATGGCTGTTGTTGCTCTGAACAGGTGATCGACTAGTAGCCTGCGGAGCTCGGTAGTGTCCTGACTCCCGCAGCATGTCGGACAAGTATTCGAGTTCCTGCTGGTTCCACTGCGGGTCTCGTGCGTTCACTATGCTTGCTCGTTCGATGAAGGTGGCGAGACCATCGAGGTTCTCTGGTAGATCAGGCGGAGCTGGGAGCCAAGCTTCCGAGTCGATCTCGGAGAAGTCCTGCGACTGCGACGACGCGGACGAAGATGACCCCATGCCACTGCTGCTTGGCTTGGGGTCCGTCGACGCGGACACAAAGCTCTGGTTCGTTGACTTGTTCAGACTCGACATATAGAAACTCGAGGTGGTGGTTTTCGTCACCTCGGAAATGCACTGGGAGCAAAAGATTTCCTTCTCGGGTCGTTGCGTACGTGGTGCAAGGCGGAAAACTATGCAGCACTCGCGACATTTCCTACAGGTTTTGCGACGGCATCCCATGCAGAGCTTCTGTGCACCTTCCAGTATCTTGGGTGCCTTCATACAAACGTCGCAGCAGTCACTCGTAGAGGGCAGTCGTTCAGCGTTGTTCATCATAAGCGTCAAGTACGCCTTGGCGTGTGCAACTCGAAGAAATTTACCTACAGTCAGCATTCTCTCAGCAGCGATGAACTCTCCCATACTTCGAGGCATCGAGCCTCCCATTGTAGTACTGCCCATAATGAAGCAGCCTACCCAGTCTTCTTGCACCTGACGGAAGAGATAGCACAGCGATACTTCAGCGCGCTCGAGATGACGTTGCTGGTTGGCAGGCAGCTCAGGCAGATCAATGGACTGTGCTACGTAGTAGACGAAATATTGGCCTCGTCGGTTGTCAACAATGCGTCCGATACGATGGTAGGCTAGCACATCACGGTCATGAATGAGCGACGCAGTTGACGGCATCTTGAGTGCCATCCACTTAATTCCCGAAAATATGACGCTGCTGGCAACCGGGTTCTTCTCGAACACGTGCAACACACTGCCGTCCATGAAGGTGTCCGTGAGGATGCTGAGACTGATGCGCATACTGTCGGTATTGTCCGCGTAAGTGCCGTTGATCATGTCCTCGATGGTACCAGGCACAACACCACTGCAGAGAAGCGTTCGTTCCTTCTTCGAGCTGGATTTTCCCCGTTCCCGGTAGATGTTGAGAGACTTCTTCCGACGCACGAGCTTCCACTGTTTGTTGGCCTTGAACTGCTTTTTAGACGCATGGAATTCGTTGTGCACATTGAGCGTATGCTCCAGCATGTCGTCGCTCATGGCCTCGAATTGACGGCGTCGTTCCTCGCTGAACTGCAACCGCGGGATGCCTCCCAGCGGGCTGTTCGAGTCCATCTTGGTCGAGACAAAACTGCTAAGTGGAGACTTTCATCCGACCGTGGCCATGCGACGCCGAACTCCACCCACACTTTTGCGCCTCTCAAATCCCACCCGCATCTCCGCTTCGCATCCTGCCGGTCTATGGCTGTGGCGATGCGACAACGAGGAGCGAGAAGAAGGAGTTGAGTCGAGTCAGCAAAAGTCGACGAAAGGCCGAGAGTGCAGCGCACTTGTGTGTGGGGCGGACCAAGACTTCAAGAGGTCTACTTCAAATTCGAATGCACGCACTGCAACTATTCATGTAATACCAGGCAATAGAGTGCGATTTTACTTCAAAATGAGGTCTCAATGGACAGCCTCGGGGTTCTACAAGTAACATATTTTTCGTACTTGGTAACGCAACCGATACCTCAGACAACGGACCGTTGATGTAGGCACTGGCTTGTGTTTCAAGCACAGCGTTACAGGCCCTGTCTGTACTTATGCACGTTGTAGTTCAATCGGCGATGTGATTGCTGAGGTGCATATCGCTTGCCCTGTTGCTCTGAAAATTGGGCTCGCGCATCAGCAAATGCGTTGGTCTACAGCCTGTAGCGCTTGGAATGACCCAGCTATGGAACGAGTTGTTGTCAATCGCAAAGACGGAGAGAACAGCTTGCCACAGTGAGCAACACGAGTGGATGGCTCCGGAATGAGTGGGCGAGGGACTCACCATGAGGCGTATTCTACTTTGTCGCAGTGGCTAAGGGCTACATTATCATCGGTATCATTACCCCGCATTTGTTATGCCACCCACTTCAAGACCACAAACATTAAGCATCCATACAGCGAGCCATTTGCCATGGGCTCCAGGAACAGACAGTATCCTTCGCGAACCGCGCCATACAATTTCTGGATATTCGGGTGCCGAAGCGCAAAGCAATGACTTAGTCGGTCATGAAACGATGCGTCCGTCTTGGTCACAGAAATACAAAGCTTGATCGTCACTTTCGAATCCAGCCATATTCCAAGAAAATACCATCCCCACGTCTTTCGCTGATGTCAAGTCCTCGAATTCTACCTCTGTAGCTTGATGATGATCAACGGTGTCTATTTAACGTTTAGCTACCAGATCCCTGAAACATCTTAAGCCACTGCACGATTAGAGCTGGTGTCCAAGGTCGAGCAGCTTGTGGTGAATCTAAACTCCCTGGTGCTTCAATGTTGATATACTCAAAGCTATCGAGGAGTTGGCAAAGGCGGATGACTTTCATCTTGGTGTTTACTTTCCTGGAGTCTCGTTGTGCTACTGCACGGAGTTGCCTCATTGCTGCGCGCCAAATGCGACATGCGCCTTCCTGGACCGTTATTTGTTCCTTGCGAAAAATTGCATTGTTGCGCTGCATCCAAAGCGCTGCCGTCGCAATACTGCAGTACGCCCACCATATCTTCGACGCTGCACTCTGATATTGTTTCGTGAACTGCCCGTACCACTGGATGCTAGTCTGTTCGAGACGCTTGCCTATCTTAGGTGCCCGTCGAGATGCAATAAAGCACTAATACGGTTGAAGTTGCTGGGTCGTGATAGCCTTTACTACTGCAGCTTGAGTAAACCATTTGGGCTCTTTAAATGAGTAAACATCGACAAAGTACAGCTGGGATTGGTTGATGCAGGAGTAGCAGCCTCCGCTTTGCCGTCAGGAAAAAAACCGTCCTTCAAGACCTTGGCCAAGTGCTGTATGACTTTATCGGGCGCCAGATCGTCTCCCAAGCGGCCTCCGTGGCCGTCAAAGACTGTGAATAAGGAACAGTCCTAGGGCAATCCGTCAGGGTTCAACTGAGCCAGGAGTCCTCCATGCCGTGCGCCAGCCCTACATACTTGCCACAGCATGCCGTTGCCCTTGCCAGACTCCATGTCCTTTCCGGTGATCGGCGTCGCTAAGAAATTGCCCGTTTGCTGGCTGTCGTGTAGACTCTCGCTCGTGTTCTGCGGCTTGACGTTGTCGGGGGTTGCAAGACTCTTTGAAGGGAGCAATTCTTGAACCGTTCTTTGTCCATGTCGGGACACAACGTCACATACTGTGCGCTTTCGATTGTCGATGGCATTTGGACCTGCTATCATGTTCAACAAAACGCTAACAGCTTCAACATCATCTCTTCCAGCAGCCTGTATCAGAGGTGTCCTTCCGCTGTTATCTTTGGCGTTGACACCTGCGCCGTAGGCTTCAACCAGAAGCCTCAGCATTGCGCTGGGGTCAGCTTCCGTCGACTCCAAAGATACATCAATGCTGCCCACCTGTCATTGTCTCTCACATTGACGTCAGCACCATGGTCTTCAACCAAAAGCTTCACAACGCCCACATCTGTCTTCCCTGATCGGAAAAGCTGTATCAGCGCTGTCCACCCATTACAATCTCTAGCGCTAACATCTACACCGTGCCTAGCAACCAGAAGCTTCACGGAGTCAACGTCGGCCCTGCCTGACTCACAGAAACACATTAGCAATGTCCTTCCGTACTCGTCTTCAATGTTGACGGCAGTCCTGTACTCTGCCACCAAGAATTTCATCATACCAGCATCCGCTCTTGCGCGTATAGCCACATAAGTGGCTATCATCTTTGACATTCACGTCAGCGCCGTGGTCGATTAGAAGTTTTACAACGTCAGTGTCGACGTTATTTGACTCGTATATACTAAGCATTGTGCTCGCCGCAACCTGAGCTCCGAATATACCAGACATTTCACTATCTCCACATGACCATATCTGGCAGCAAGCGACAGTGACGTGTCTCCGTAAATGTCGGCGTCATCCACACTATTACTACCCCTCCCATCAGTAGTTGCGCCATGTCGAAATGGTCCTCACTCGCCGTGACACTCAACGGCGTCGAGCCACAGAAATCTTTTGCATCCACCTCTGTGCCTTGATTCAGTAAAAACTCTGCCACGTCCAGATGGCCATTTTTGCTTGCTAGAATCAACGGTATATTCGTGACCCACTCCGCTTCAAAAGGAACCTTTTCATCTTCTATCTATCAAGTGCCGAACCGTGCCCGTGTCACCTATCTTGCAGACGTCGCGTAGACGTTTATCCCCCTCGAAAACTATCGATGGAGAGTTAGGATCCGACGATAGCAAAAGGTGAAATGGCGGCTCCTTCATTCCCTTTCCCTGAATTTGACCCCACTGGCAATTTGAAACTCTCAAACCATTGACACGGCTGGCCCAGAGAGGTTCAGAGTGGAACACATTTCTGGATAAACCCCTCGTTGTCATGGTTCCAAGAGGGATCTCCCACACGTTCTTCTCGATGCGGTTTGGGAAATCAACGCAGGACGGACTTCAAGGCGGTAAAATTTCTCGCAACATTCAAAGTCAATACCTAGTGTAACCAACGAATACGATGCGCCCAGTCCACTTGTCAGAACCTTCATCGCAGCCACTGCCCTAAAACCCCAGCCTGATGTTGTTACAGGCATATCCAAGGACAGACAGCAGACAGTAACAAAGTAAATGCTTTTATATAACAACAATCATAGAATGTCCAAATAGAAGGCCCTCGTTGCCATCATGCCGATGTACTGCACTGCCACCTAATCCGAGAATAAACTATTCTCTCTCTCTCGCACATTACGAAGTCTACACTGTACCACGCGCCACCCAAGAATTTTTTTCATTCATGCAAATCGCATTGCGACTCAGAAATTCCCACTAAGTACGCTCTTTGAACCGTTAGGTGCGATTTGATGTGGCAATTTAAATAAAACGGACATTTAAAAGCTTATAATAGGATCGAAATAGTCAGCATATTAGGTGATACTTTACCATAAATAAACTTACAAAAATTAAGTTTATCCGACAGCACCTAACAGTTTAGAACCGCACTTTGAAAAGCTCCATGCTTAAGTACGCCTAAAAAACAACGCCAGTAACATCGTTAGTAAACGAGAAATTCGAGTTCTCCCATCGTTTGGTTGCGGATCACAGTCCCAGCAAGTTCAATCCAATCTACAAGAACCTGAACGAATTGCCAGCTTTACTTGACTCTGTTGATTTTTGTTTTTCAAGTGCGACGGCAAGCATCAAGAAGCGAACGATGAAGGTCATCCGAGCTGCACTTATCGCTGCTGTATTGTGCATCGCCCATGTCAGCGCTGCCAGTCAACACAGTCATGATTGCTGCTTTCGCCGTAGCCGCGGCTGCCGCTGGTCTCGATACAATCGAAGCAATCATAGCTGAGGCTGAGGCTAGACTTCTGGACCAAGTTTTTTCAGACCGAGCTCTTCACTGTGGGCATAGCCTGAAAGTTTTTAATGGGCAATTGCTGTTGTCCATGTTTTCCAAAAGAATTAGATCTATTTTATTCAGGTATTGTTCAAAGTGACTATTTTTACTGATGGCCACGAAAATTTAAGTGGTTACATGACGGTAAGATTCGTTTTTGCTTCGTATCCATACACTGTACAGGCTTGGACACTTGTTAGATTCATGTTGACAGAGATTCAAACACCACGCACAAACAATGAGAGCCGCCCAGTTAGCGGATACAGTCAGAAAATGCACTAGAGTAACGTGCCGGGCTTCACACGGACAACTTTAGCCAAGTGATAAGTGTAGGTTTATGACTTGTAGGCTTTGTGGAATGCGCGGCGACGAGGAGGCGCAAATAAACATACACCTTAACTAGCACATCAGCAAGCACCACACAGATTCTAGCCAAGTAACACGCCAGCCTAGCCGTCAATGGAAAACACACACGCTCGCGCCGGAGCAGCTCGGATGTAGCAAGCCAGGGAGGGAGGGGGATTTCTTGCGTCGAGTATGTTGGGAAGTGAGTGGCGTGGGATTGTAGCAAGAAAGGAAAGGAATGTACTTGCGAAAAGTTCGGCTCAACTGGTAATTTTCATTCCTTGCAAAAAGCAGTGCGCAAAAGTTACAAAATGGGCAATACATGGTGTAATTTTTTCCGGTAAATCTATGGTCCATGTTTTCAAGTCCAGGTATTGCCCCAAATCCAACCAAGTTCATGTACACTGTACTAGGCAGACGGACACTTCAGCTACACACCAAGTGTTGGACGTGAAAGATCGAGCGAAGCTTGGCTGAAGCAATTTTCACCAGCCATGCATTGTATTCTAGGCGCGATCAACAAGACGGCTAACCCAATTTTCAGCATGACGTCGATCTCTGGACACAAAACAAAGCGATCCACCAGCATGCTGCTGTTCGAATCAAAATGTTACTCGACAGCACTGTCCTGGTCCTGAATCATGACGAGTTCCACTATACCGAACACGACACAGCTGTTTTGGTACCTCACTGCCGTGAAGCCCATCAAAGCGTCGATGGGTAATGCCACCGCAAGCCTGCTTCATAGCCAGTTGCCTACTACTAGCGTAATACTAGTAGCGAGTTAATCATTATCGGTGGCGTGGAGGTAGTAGTCTACAAATATCTGTAATTTGGCTTCCGTTCTCTATAAAAAAGCATGAACCGTGTTACATTCAAAATATTTAGACTTTACTTAGAGAAAATCGCACAATTGTGGATATCCCGCAACATTATCACCATAGAGCTACTGATGATACAACTTTTGAAAAGTTAGTCATCGAACGTAAACGATTCTCCGGTTCAGGCCTCGTTCGCAACACCAGAGCTTTGAACAAACCCCTGCTTCATCGGTGCAGTGGTCGCAGTGGCGGGCATAACTGCCGGGGCACCACCAGTCTTCGTAGCGGTCGCCACCGTGGTGGATCACGCTGCCGTCGATACCTTCGCCTCCACCGACACACCGTTGTACGACACGATGTCCTGCTTCGCGTTCATCTTTGGGTCGCTACCGTCGTCCGACATCATCAGGAGACCGTAGTGGAACTCGTACATCGAGGGGATTTCGGTCACAACATCGTGCGTCGCTTCCAGAACCAAGTCCTTGTCACCCTCACTGGTGTAGAACTCCAGGACAGAACCGTTGCCCGATTTGGCGGCAGACACACCGACACCGAAGTTGTACCATGTGCCAGGAACAAACTCCGTCTCCCACTTGGCGTCCCATGTACCGTTGTTCAAGTAAATGATCTTGGCCGGACTCACCGTTGCGTTCACACGAATCCCGAAGCTGTGTGTCTCCGGGAAGATCATCGACCACAGGTATGGGTTAAGGAAGGCATCTTCCTTCATGAAACTGGCGCGGAAGAACGTCACACCCTCGGTGTTGGAAACGACGTTCTGTACAAGCTCCGAGCGACGGAAGTTGTTCTGCGCCTTGAACATGGCCTTGCTGTCCACGGCGATGTCGACCACGCCCGTGTCCCCGTTGTATCCAGGTGAACGACCATCCTTCGTGATACTCACGTACTTAGACGGATCGTTGTTCGAGCTGTCGTTGCGCATGGTGAAAATGTGCGTGAGGTACTTTTCCTTGAGCGTGTCGACAGTCAGGTCGTACAGACGGCCATCCCACGGGAGAGCTTGGTCGGGGGCAGCGGCAGCGGCGGGGAAACGAGGAACGACGAGGCGAGCGCCGAAAGGCCGAGAATTGCAGAAGAGAGGACCATTTTGCTCTGGTCGGGCGGGTCAGGAATGTGCGTCCCAGCTAGCAGATAGTAAAATGACCAAGGTAATCAAGCGGTGTGTAGCGCCCAGCGTAGAGGATAATCCCGTCCGTAAACTTCAAGAATTTGCCATGGAGGACATTAGAACTCAGCCGCCGCTTCTTCCACAAGTGCCAATCTCCATTTAAGCGCTTCGAGTGCTTGTGGGGTTGCATACGTAGTACATAAACAGGCGTAAAATGGCCTATGTGAATAGGTGAAGGCTTCACTGTGACTCACATGCTTCAGGAGCCATGAACCACGGTGTGAAGCCTGTGTCTCGCTCTTCCACTCCTGCAGCGGTATCCGAATTGCCAAAGCCACTCGCGACAATACCACACACGATATGGACTGTAATCCCGGCGATAGCACGAGACAACGACAACGGAGCTTGCATATCGGTAAACATGTTGACAAAATGTCAATAACATTTTTTATCCACACAAGGGCTGCAGTTTTGCTGTAGCAATCGGGGATGCACACTTATGTTTTTACAAGATATGTTATGTGCATGCATTGCCATAGAAGACAAGGCGAAGGCTGTTGTCCATGTTTTCCAAAAGAATTAGATCTATTTTATTCAGGTATTGTTCAAAGTGACTATTTTTACTAATGGCCACGAAAATTTAAGTGGTTACATGACGGTAAGATTCGTTTTTGCTTCGTATCCATACACTGTACAGGCTTGGACACTTGTTAGATTCATGTTGACAGAGATTCAAACACCACGCACAAACAATGAGAGCCGCCCAGTTAGCGGATACAGTCAGAAAATGCACTAGAGTAACGTGCCGGGCTTCACACGGACAACTTTAGCCAAGTGATAAGTGTAGGTTTATGACTTGTAGGCTTTGTGGAATGCGCGGCGACGAGGAGGCGCAAATAAACATACACCTTAACTAGCACATCAGCAAGCACCACACAGATTCTAGCCAAGTAACACGCCAGCCTAGCCGTCAATGGAAACACACACGCTCGCGCCGGAGCAGCTCGGATGTAGCAAGCCAGGGAGGGAGGGGGATTTCTTGCGTCGAGTATGTTGGGAAGTGAGTGGCGTGGGATTGTAGCAAGAAAGGAAAGGAATGTACTTGCGAAAAGTTCGGCTCAACTGGTAATTTTCATTCCTTGCAAAAAGCAGTGCGCAAAAGTTACAAAATGGGCAATATATGGACTTGAAAGCATGGATCATAGATTTATCGTTTTTAGTATTTCATACCCTAACGGTTCTGACCGTACTTAGCCAGCCTCCGACCAAAAAGAGAGTGAAATAACTACAACCCATTTACCATAACCTAAAAAACTAAAGGCATGAGCCCTAGAAACTCCCCCTAAGGGGGGAGAACCAGCTTCGCTCGGTAGTGGGGCCATGTGCATCTTGTAGCGGCCCATGACACCCATCCTAGCTTTACCGCACGTTCCGATTAATCAGAGTGCAGAGATATCGCTTTGTACTTGAAGTAACTAAACTTGATATGGCATCGATCACGATTTGCATAGTTTACTTGACATTTTATGTGGGTTCGTTAAGTACGGTCGGAAAAGCGTTGAGATTCTCCGCTCCGTAGCCTATGGAAGGGGTGTATTGGCTAAGATAGCTCTTACCCTACGAGGTGCAACATTGCTGGAGGTTGGTGGAGTCACCTACGCGGCGTGCTCATTCTACCTGATTGGGGACGAGGCTGTCGTCGCTTTTACAGATCCGGGGGCTGTTGGATGTGTCGATGATGATCAGCTCGTCTGACAGGGCCAAATGGCTCGAGTGATGGTACTCAAAGGTACGGTGTATTGGTAAGGCTGTCACTTCAAAAACGATGAAAAGTCTAGGGTACAAAAGGAAAATGCGTAAACAAGTTGCAAATCGACTGCCAAACTGCACCTTGAACCTTCCTTTCCCTCAACCAATAATCATCTAGAATTTTGGGAGGTCAACCAATCAGATCACAGGAATCTCGTGTTCGCCATAAGTTCGCACATGCACGCAGTTAGAATTGAGTTCCTGGTCATACAGTTGCTGTTGCATTGTGTTCAAGCAGTGATGTGTTCGCATACACCTCAGTAGCGAGCACAGCGCTTTCATAGCAGATATTTTTCAACCCCGATATCGGGTACTTGCTCCACTGCCACATCATGAACGACGTCACCTTTTTCGAAAGCCCAGCTTGGAGAGGTCGATGCTCGCTTTGGATGTGCTGTCGGTGATGTGCACAGTGCGTCCACTGCATTCGCTATCGTCGTAGAAGGCAAACTTGGCTCCAGTTGGCGCACCCGACCACGCAGCGGTGACAGCCAAATTACTGTAGCAAGAATCGAGCGAATAACAAACCTGGGCATCCGAGAAGGTAAATTTCTTATAGCGATGATTGGTGGTCGTAGCTAGCTGGGAGTAGAAGCGCATCTCCACTGCCATAGATATTGACATTGCCGACGCTAAGCCTAGTAGTACCGGGACGGAGGTTCGCATGGTGTGTAGGTCGCGATTTGTAGAATGGCATTAACGAAGAGCCGAGCGCAAGTTACTTAGTGCATAGCGAAACGATCTGTGATGTTAGAGCGGTTGTCTAGGGCCGAACCTGATACGAGATGAGTGGCCATTCAATCGCTCCCTGATAAGGGAGCACTGAGAGGAAGTCACGCAACTAAACAGGATGGTGGTGAACATGCTTGCACCAGTAGAGGCCAGTCAAGGTCCTTTTTTTTACAGAAAAAGAGTTTCGGATGAGTTAATCCACTGAAGCTGGAACGAATGTGCTTCCGCGTCAAACGTTCGGATCTCACAAGCAGGTAAAACAGTTCTATATAGGAGCCTTTTGCATCAAGCGAGCGTACCGATATTGCCGCGGTAGGTTAGGCCACTTTCGCGACCTTCGTATTAGTAAAGGCTCTGGGCTAGATAATTTGAGACTGCGGCAGACACAATGATACTAATGAACCATTTCGAGTTATCGAGAGATCTTGGTAGGCAAAAACGAACTTAGCAAAGATTTTTTAGGAAGATCGATTTTCCATCCGGCTAAATATCATATGGAACCCAAAATACTGGCCAAAAGACGTGATTTTGAGAAGGATGAGCCCGAATTAAAAAATTGAGACTAGGCCAATTCGACGCACCGAGCCAAAAACTTTCACTCAACCCAAACATAATTTCGACGATTTCATGTTTGTCTTGGGTGATATATTTTTGGCGTCACACAATTCCGTTACTTTTCAAAACTGGTATAGGAGAGAACCTGAAAATAAAGAGCAGATGCTATTTTTTGCTCAAATCGCGAAACATACATGCACTTAGGTATATTAGTATACTTTCCGGTATGTTCGCCGCGGTCTTATTTCAGTTTCACAGTCCATAGCAGCCGGCCAATCTCAGCGCTTGTTCGTGAATTGGAGTGAGGGTCGATGAAAAGAGTAGTGAAACGGACACGTTAATGTCCTCAACTACCCTGAGGATATCAACGCTGAAGATGAAAACATCTTTCAAATGTCGGGCGGTTGGACAATGTTTGAAGCAGCAATAAGGTGTGTGGACGGAAATAGTTTACAGGTACAACTATTTCCCGGTACCTATCATGCAAACATGCGGCCATTTACACCATTGCAGCTTCAAGTATAGTCCACCTTGACAAGTAAGTGCATTGCACTAGTCGATTGCCTTGTGTCGGAATCTGTAGCAGAGCTGAGCTGAATTTCGGACTGGGTGATGTAATTGAATAACGCAAAGTTCAACGTGGAGACTGTCCTAGTACATATCAAGAGACGTCCGCAACGTGGCTTGGTTTCTCATCCATCTGTCCACTTGAAGGCCTCTCGCTACAGTCCAACAAAATTCATGCGGACGTGTTTTGCTGGATTCACCAGCGTTCAACACGTGAGTAACTCGCTGCTTTAGCGACGCGAGGGTTCCTAGCGGGCCAGCTGTCCCTCAGTGCATACATGTATGCAATACGTACACTTGGTCAAGCCAAGCATGTCACTGCGGAGAGAAAGCCAACCCGACGTTGAGTCAAACTGACTCGACGCGGAATAGGAAGAAATCTCAGTCTATAGTCGTTTTCCACTGTTGCGACCGCTCGCACTTTGCAGTTCCCCGCCAAGTCGCCAACAGTCGACTGTGATCTTTTCTCTTCCCCACAGTAAATCCATACCCCAATAAACATGGCCTCTGTGGTCAACAAGGAGAACAAAGTGCGTGGCAACCAACGCAAATTGACGTTCCAACGGCGCAAGAAACCCACAGCTTTACGGGTCGATCCCAATGCAACCCCCACACTAAACAGCACGTTCTTCGGGACTGTGGGGTCTCCCATTAAAATGGGAACTGGGAACCCCGCAGCAGCAGGTCGTCGAGGACCTCGTTTGCCCCCTCGTCCAGCCGCAGCAGCACCTGTGGATTCAGAGGCTGCTACGTTGGACGTGCAGCAGAAGGCAGCACTTCGTGAGGAGCTCAGGAGACAGCAGAAACTCAAGCAACGTGCAGAGAAAGAAGCCAAAGCCAAGGCGGACAAAGAGGAGAAAGAGACCAAGAAAGATGAAGACACAACAGTCGCCACTGTGCGCAACGACGGCCGTAAGAACCGCGGCAGACGCAACTCGACTGAGTTCCTAGGAGCGCCTATGGAACCAGTGCAGCAACTCAAACTGGACGGCGCTAAGAAGGCCAAGATCCCTCACTTTCTGTCGGCCTGGTTCAATGCCGGACATGATACCAAAGCGAACGACACAGATAATAGTGATGCAGAGTCCAATCGGACGGACGCTACAGTTATCAGTGTAGGTGACAATGACAAGAAGGTCGAACAAGTCGTGGAAGAAGCGGCCAAACCTCCTCCTGCACCAGTGGACGTCTCAAAGGACAAGACGGTGACGAAACATCGCCCTACGAGTTACAGTCAGAACATCAACTTCAATGAAATCACACTGGGGAGAATGATCGGTGAAGGAGCTTTTGGTAAAGTCCATGAAGGCAAATGGCGCGGCAAAAGTGTGGCGGTGAAACTCTTGATCTGTCAAGATCTACGCAGTGATATTCTGAACGAGTTCCAGTCAGAGGTGGAGATCATGAGTGTACTGCGTCACCCCAACATCTGCAGGTTGCTAGGGGCGTGCATGGATCCGCCTCATCGAGCTCTGGTGGTGGAACTTCTACAGCGTGGTTCGTTGTGGGGCGTGCTCCGGATGAACCGCAAGTCTATCGACCAGGAAATGCGCTCGCGCTTCATATACGACACGGCCAAAGGCATGTCGTATCTGCACCACTTTGAACGACCGATTCTGCACCGAGACCTCAAGAGTCCCAACTTGCTGGTGGACAAGAACTTCAACATCAAACTTTCAGACTTTGGCCTTGCTCGAGTCAAGGCTCATGTGCAGACCATGACAGGTAACTGCGGGACTGTGCAGTGGATGGCGCCAGAAGTGCTGGGCAACCAGAAGTACACGGAGAAGGCCGATGTGTTCTCGTTCGGCATCGTCATCTGGGAGATCGTCACGGGCGAGTGTCCGTACGACGGCATGAGTCAGATCCAGGCGGCGCTCGGTGTGCTGAACCGGAATCTGCGCCCGAACATCCCGCGCGACTGTCCGCCGTTCTTCTCGCGACTCATGAAGGCTTGTTGGAACCGCCAGCCAGAGCTTCGTCCGAGCTTCCCGCATATCATCAACGCCTTCCGCACGTACCAGAGCTCCATTTCGGAGTCACGTGCAACCAGCAGCGCTGCAGCTTCAGCCAAGGCGGCAATGGCGGCATCAGTCGCTGCTTCGTAGCTGCGAATTACCAACCCGACCAACCTCCACCAGGTACGACGAATTGCTAGACCCGAACACGCTTGAAGCGCTTTGAGGAATCTGTAGACGACATAACGGAGGGACCCAGAAAGTAATACACGTAGTTTCATGTGCACGAATTGTCTATTACTTGGTCCATTTGTGAGTGAATGCACCACCAGAAAGTGTTGCCTGCAACTTGAGTCAAGCAACGTGGGGCTCTCATTCCACCTTCCGTGTGTCTTTGCATCTGTGTGAATTTTGTCCAATCGTTCGTTTTTATTCGTTTTTCTATTCGTCAAAATGTTTTTCCTCCAATGGTATTTTTCCATATACCGGTATTCTACCAATCGTCCCAGCCACTCGCTTCCTAGCCTCCCACGTGCCTATTTGAGACTCACTTCGCTCTCAGCCCCACAGCACTCAGGTCCCCAAGGCACTTAAACATGTTCCGCCAGATCGTCGCCACCAGCGTGCGTTCCAGCCGCAATGCCGTGCGATCCATGGCCACGTTCGACCGTACAAAGCCACACTTGAACGTCGGTACCATTGGCCACGTGGACCACGGTAAAACGACGCTAACGGCTGCTATCACCAAGGTGTTATCTGAAAAGGGTGGCGCTGAATTCACGAGCTATGCCGACATTGACAAGGCCCCCGAGGAGCGTGCCCGTGGTATTACCATCTCTACCGCCCACGTCGAGTATGAAACCGAAAAGCGCCACTACGCCCACGTTGACTGCCCAGGACACGCCGACTACGTTAAGAACATGATCACTGGTGCCGCTCAAATGGACGGCGGTATCCTCGTCGTATCTGCCGGTGACGGACCCATGCCGCAGACCCGTGAGCACATTCTGCTTGCCCGTCAGGTCGGTGTCCCAGCTCTTGTTGTCTTCATGAATAAAGTAGACCAGGTGGACGATGAGGAGCTCCTGGAGCTGGTGGAGATGGAGATCCGTGAGCTTCTTGAGGCTTACGACTTCCCGGCGGACGATATCCCAGTTGTTCAGGG
This sequence comes from Phytophthora kernoviae, assembly GCA_008080845.1. Lineage (NCBI taxonomy): Eukaryota > Oomycota > Peronosporomycetes > Peronosporales > Peronosporaceae > Phytophthora > Phytophthora kernoviae. The sequence continues at coordinate 18,448 of VKKV01000127.1, read as the reverse complement.
TTCGGCTCTTGCAGCAGTGGAGGGACGTGACCACAACATTGGCCGCGACGCAGTTCTGAAGCTCATGGACGAGGTGGACGCTTACATCCCGGACCCGACCCGCGACTTTGAGAAGCCCTTCCTCATGCCCGTGGAGGACGTTTTCTCCATCTCGGGACGTGGTACCGTCGTCAGTGGACGTGTGGAGCAGGGTATCATCAATACCGGTGACGAAGTAGAGCTTGTTGGTCTCAAACCGAGCTCCAAGACCACGTGCACGGGTGTCGAGATGTTCAAAAGTCTCTGGACCGCGGTCAGGCTGGCGACAACGTCGGTCTTTTGCTGCGTGGCCTCAAGCGTGACGAAGTGCTGCGTGGCCAGGTGCTGTGCAAGCCCGGCACCATCAACCCGCACACCAAGTTCGAGGCGGAAGTGTACGTGCTCAAGAAGGAGGAGGGCGGACGCCACACGCCGTTCTTCAGCAACTACCGACCGCAGTTCTTCTTCCGTACCGCCGATGTTACGGGCAACATTCTGCTGAAGGACGGCACGGAGATGGTCATGCCTGGTGACAACACGGCCATTGATATTGATCTCATTCACCCCATTGCGCTGGACCCGGGCATGAAGTTCAGCATCCGTGAGGGCGGCCGCACCATCGGTGCTGGTGTCGTGTCCAAGGTCGACGTGTAGATTGGACTCACAAGAGCGCCTTGAGTAGATGCGTGGAAGCGAAGGGAAGGGGTAGAGAGGTGCAATATGCCGATTGCAAGCGACGCGCTGGAATGGTGTCTATTACCTGCTTCGTAACCCCAAACAATACAGCAGATATACCCAAACACAGCATGCTTCAGTTAAACGACAGCGTACCTGACTAACGGAGACGCATTCAAGTATTCGTTGTGATTAACAGTAGACTGCAGCGCATGGGTATCGGGTGGAAACACCACGGGTGTCCAGTCTCGCTCCAGCAGACATCGGCTTGATTATTGATACATCGAATGCATTGGGACTATCTGAGGCTGTGCCCACCCGGATAAGGCATGAATCGACTGGGTCGACAGGCACATTGATACTGCTGTCCCGCATTTGAAGCTTTAGAATCGACACTAGCGGGGACCACGGATGATCAGTTGATATCAAAGTGTTCTCGGCAGTACACCACTGCCAGTAATACAGGAGATTGATCCAACGAGCGATCTAGTAGAATAATAGACGTTGGTCTCTGTTAGATATAAAGTGTTGTCGATCCTAGGATATATTGATCCGGTGGTGTGGTGCAGCCGAGTCGACTTTACGCGTCTGTTAAAGGCCAGACTGTGGGTTGGTGCACTTCAACGCCACTGGCTCGACCGTCGAGTCGACGGGAGGCAAGTACAGTCAGCCATTACTTGGTGGTGCCTGACGTTGAATTGCACCAGCTGTACGTTGCAGTCGGCTCTGTAGTACCGATACTGAAATGGACAAGCCAGCGATGCAGCTATCCGGATACGCTGGGTGCAACCTGGCGATGGCAAACGATGACCAACCAGTCTTAACAAAGTGGCTGGCGGAATTGGGGTTGAGAGTCTCTTGTGTTGATGACGAGCCAGTTGAAGGAGTGGTCGATATAGGAAAGTCTGGCGTGGCGATCAGGCGCAGTGGCCATTGTCGAGACAAGTAAGGCAGGTTTGTCCGAGGGTTCACACTGGATCACAGGCGACGCATCCGAGGACTCGAGTGTCAGGCCAAGTATCAAATGCAAACGATTTGCGCAAGAGCATCTCGGCAGCTGCACATTGGGTCAGGCAGCGGAACCGGTGCTTAGACTGTCGTCAGCATTGCCGCAATTCGTAGCCAAACCAAGAGCCACAACGCCTCACACAAAAGACTCGTAGAATGTTCGCGCCACCAACAATCAGAGTGCCTTGATCTCTATAGCTTCTTTATCACGGCTTAAGGAACGCTGAAGTCTAATGATTGGATGCCCATGAATGGATCTGAGAGAGAGAGCGCGCGCGCGAGGTTCCGATGCAAACTAGGTGGTGATTCATCAAATGCATACACTAAGAATACTGACCTCATGGTCGAAAACCCTCGTCGCGCCTGATGTCCTCGGGGCCTGACCAATTTTCCATCCCCGTCTGTGTCGCTGTTGTCCCGATGCACTCCACCAGCGGTATGTTACAGCCCTGTGCATGTACCTCTCAGTCGCGTCACTCGCACCTTCGCGTGCCTTCCCTCTGTCGTTTGCCAACTGGAAAGACGAGTCAGTGGGCCTGAGTGGGTGCTTGTAGGGGAGATGCCTCGAGAGATTTGCATGCCCCACTTAGCAATTCGCCCTCTTGTCGACTGTGCCACCGCCCAGCCGGTTCCGTCAGTTCACTATCCAACTCGCGCAGTCGGAACGAGGTCGTTGGCGCTCTTCCACCAGTAGCACAGCCACCAGCTTGTGCTTCTTCGTGCTAGACCAAGCACTCCTCCGGTCGTCATGGCTTCGCCCACTTCGACACCCTACTCAGCTCTGGACAACCTCGAATCCGGAGGCAAACCCGAGCCTTCATACCAACACTTGAGCAACCCTTGCGTGCTCAGTTGGAACAATCTCAGCTACTCGGTGACCTGCCAAAAGACAATCGACTCCCCGATGGTAAGAAGACAATTCTGGACAAAGTCAGTGGCCGCTGTGCCCCGGTGAACTCACCGCCATCATGGGACCGTCGGGTTCCGGCAAGACCACTCTGGTTGACCTTTGGCGGACCGGATCAGTTCTGGTGAAATCGCGGGGATATCGAGCTCAACGGTGAAACTCGAGTGACCAAAACCTTCCGTGCTGTGACCAGCTACGTGGCTCAGGAAGACTCGTTGTTGGGGTCGTTCACGGTGCTGGAGACCATGCGCATGGCGGCCAAGCTCAGTCTCCCCAACAGTGTCACGTCCCAGCAGATCGAGGTGCGTGTGGATGAAGTCGTGGAAGCTATGGGACTGGGGACGTGTCGCCACACTCTGGTGGGCGATATCTTCCGCAAGGGACTTTCAGGCGGACAGAAGCGTCGACTGAGTATCGCCATCGAGCTGCTGTCGAACCCCAGTATCCTCATTCTTGATGAACCGACGAGTGGTTTAGACTCCAGTGCTACACACAACGTCATGAAGTTCATTGTCAAGTTGTGTCAAGAAGGCAAGACGGTGGTGTGTACTATCCACCAACCTTCGTCTCTGGTCTACGATATGTTCACGAACGTCGTGGTGTTGTCCGCAGGGCAGACAGTATACTGCGGGCCTCGAGTCAAGATGATCCCGCACTTTGCTAAGAGCGGCTACGACTGTCCGACGTATATGAACCCAGCGGAGTACTTCATCAGCCTCGTCAACACTGACTTTGAAGAGCACGCTGATGTGCCCAAACTAGTGCACGGATATGCTCAAAGTGAAACCAAGAAGAAGCTCGCGGAGACCATTGACAGTGACCGGAAGACGCTACAGCATCTGCCAGATATTGAGCGACCTCCGCCGTCGTCGATGCGGCAATTCGGAGTGCTCATGTACCGCAACATGATCAATAACATCCGCAACCCAGGCATCTACTGGATCCGTCTCTTCATGTACTTCTGTCTCAGCTTCATGGTTGGCACCATGTACTTGTCTACCAACGAAGATATCAGCCAGGAAGACCTGGTGCCGCTGTTGTTCTACGTGCAGGCATTCCTGGTGTTCATGTCTGTGGCCGTGCTGCCGTTCTTCATTGAGCAACGTGCAGTGTTCGCTCGAGAGCGTGCCAATAGTTCTCTGAGTGTGGTGAGCTACGTGTGTGCGAACTTCTTAGCGACATTGCCTGGTATTTTCTTGATCGCGGTGATGTCTACAGCGTTGGTGGTATTACTGGCTGGATTGAACGCGTTCGAGTACTTCTTGCTGAATTTGTTCCTGTCGTTGGTAGTGTCCGAGTCGATGATGCACGTGATCGGTGCTGCGGTGCCTCACTACATCATCGGTATTGCTTTGGGTGCTGGTGTGTTCGGTATGTTCATGCTATGTGAGGGCTTCATGGTTCCTCGTGACTCGATTCCTGACTACTGGATCTGGGGCTACTACCTGGCTTTCCACTCGTATTCTTTCGAGTCGTTCGTATTCAAGCAGTTCGAAAACGAGACATCGGAGGAAGCTCGCGGCATTTTGATCAAGTACGGCATGGAAAACGTGGACGTCACGCGTGACATGCTCCTTCTAGTTGCGTACATTGTGGGCTTCCAGGCGATTTTCATGTGCATCTTGTGGAAATTCCACACAGGGCGTCGCTAGGCGATAGTGTAGTAGTCAGGCTGAATTGACGTGTTACCAATGTATAATCCTTTCTTAGCTCACCCACACAAGTTGCCATAAGTTCCTGCATTCAAGTGGTGGAGACGGATGTGATGCAGCTGATCTCGTATGTTGAGGCCGTCTGGCGGACAAGTGTCTGCAATGTAACACCCGAGCCCTGTCATGACTTCAACATGCAGCCCTTGCATTCAGTGAACATCCGATCCGAACAATGCCATTTACCGAGTCTCGATACTTTGTTCCCCGCAACTGCTGAAAACTTGGTCATGACACCTTTTACACGGTATATTTACACATGCGTTGGTCATTCTTGCGGAGCGGAGTCGGTGGTCCAGTCCTGGAGCCAAAGAAGCACCAACGTAGCGCCTGTCAACGTTAGTTCAAGAGAGATCAACTACAACAGGACGTCAGGCACCAGAGAGAGGCACGGACGATTTGCTTGGATTGCTTTGCATCCCTTCCACCAAGTTAGTCTTCAACTGCACATAAGCCTCCTTTTGCTCAATAGCACGTTTGCGTCTGAGATGCAGTTTGTCTGCGCTAAAGTTTTGCTGTCAAGAGCCGTTTGGTGCGTGCTTTTCCTTGGATGTGAATGGAGAAGACATGCCATCCCATAGGCCTCGGTGTTGTCTAAAGGTGTATCAACTTTGAGTTCCAACGCTGATTAAAAGCACAACCAGGAAGAACTCCATTCACTTCCTGCTTTATAGCTAGTTGTCTGTTGAATTTACAAATAAAACACTCTTTTCACACAACACCTACCTGCTTGAATCTGTCTGTTTTTAACGGCGACCTGTGTGGAATTTCCACAAGATGCACATGAAAATCGCCTGGAAGCCCACAATGTACGCAACTAGAAGGAGCATGTCACGCGTGACGTCCACGTTTTCCATGCCGTACTTGATCAAAATGCCGCGAGCTTCCTCCGATGTCTCGTTTTCGAACTGCTTGAATACGAACGACTCGAAAGAATACGAGTGGAAAGCCAGGTAGTAGCCCCAGATCCAGTAGTCAGGAATCGAGTCACGAGGAACCATGAAGCCCTCACATAGCATGAACATACCGAACACACCAGCACCCAAAGCAATACCGATGATGTAGTGAGGCACCGCAGCACCGATCACGTGCATCATCGACTCGGACACTACCAACGACAGGAACAAATTCAGCAAGAAGTACTCGAACGCGTTCAATCCAGCCAGTAATACCACCAACGCTGTAGACATCACCGCGATCAAGAAAATACCAGGCAATGTCGCTAAGAAGTTCGCACACACGTAGCTCACCACACTCAGAGAACTATTGGCACGCTCTCGAGCGAACACTGCACGTTGCTCAATGAAGAACGGCAGCACGGCCACAGACATGAACACCAGGAATGCCTGCACGTAGAACAACAGCGGCACCAGGTCTTCCTGGCTGATATCTTCGTTGGTAGACAAGTACATGGTGCCAACCATGAAGCTGAGACAGAAGTACATGAAGAGACGGATCCAGTAGATGCCTGGGTTGCGGATGTTATTGATCATGTTGCGGTACATGAGCACTCGAATTGCCGCATCGATGAAGGAGGCAGTAGCTCAAGATCCGGCAAGTGCTTCATGTTGCTACGATCCTTAACAATGCTTGTTTGCAAATTCTTGAACACGTCACTCTTGGTGTATGCATAGATGAGCTTAGGCACCTCAGCGTGGTCGTCAAAATCCGTGTTCACAAGACTGATAAAGAACTCGGCAGGGTTCATGTACGTTGGACAATCGTAGCCTGTTGAGGAAAAGTGCGGGATCATCTTGACTCGAGGACCACAGTAGACCGTTTGCCCTGCGGACAGCACGATCACATTCGAGAACATGTCGTACACCAGCGAAGACGGTTGATGGATGGTGCAGACCACCGTCTTGCCCTCTGAGCACAACTTGACAATGAACTTCATGACATTGTGCGCTGCACTTGAGTCCAAACCGCTGGTGGGTTCGTCCAAGATGAGGATACTCGGGTTCGAGAGCAGCTCGATGGCAATGCTAAGGCGCCGCTTCTGGCCACCAGATAGACCTTTGCGGAAGATGTCTCCAACGAGTGTATCACGACAAACTCCTAGACCCATGGCGTCCATGACGTTTTCCACTCGGCCCTCAATCTCCCGGGAGGAGACGCAGTTAGGCAGACTGAGTTTGGCTGCCATGCGCATGGTCTCCGCTACCGTGAACGACCCCAACAAAGTATCTTCTTGAGCCACGTAACTCGTCACGGCACGGAAATTCTTGGACATACGTTCTGCACCGTTCACTTCGATCGCACCGGACACGTCTCCCGAACTGATACGGTCGGCCAGGAGGTCGACGAGGGTGGTCTTGCCAGAACCTGACGGTCCCATGATGGCCGTCAATTCACCTGGCGCACACCGTCCATTGACTCGATCCAGGATCGTCTTGGTGCCCCATGGCAACTCCGGAGTCTTCTTTCCTTTGACGATATAGCTCAGATCACTCCAACTCAACACACACGGGTTCGTGATATGCTCGTACTTGACTTCGATTTCACGGCCATTCAAACTACCGATCCGAGCTCTGGCGCTGTCGGCGGGGGTGCCGGTGTTAGCAGCTACATAGCCACTCTCCTGACTATGGTCGCTCTCCAGAATGGCATACCCTTTAGGTGACAGCGACGTCATGTTGGCAAGTCGAATTGTCGAATGAGGTAAGGCGTCGACTCGGGCGACTGGCACAGGGGATCAATAAGCTTCGTTTTGCCGTGCACTTAGGTAGACTATCCAAGAGTGAGGTCTCAGATGGCGTCGACAGGTCAGCAAGCGTACAGCCTTTAACGTTGACCATCTCTGCAGCCTGACCGTGGCCAAAGCAGCAGGAAATACTAGGTGATCTGAGCTTGTCGACGCCTTTTCTACCGCAAATCGCTCGGATTCCGAACACGAGGATTGCAGTTGAATGCATTGACAAGGTTCTAGGGTCATGTTGTGACTCACAGAGTGTTGCGTGCGACCTGACAGTCGTGGGAGACGTGCCAATCGCAAGGATGTGACCGCCGTTCCGCCGCGTTGAGGACAACAGTCAGGCGCACTCCGTGGCTTCGTCATCACGAGAGGTGGCTTCGAGAAGCCTTTACATCAATCGGGACCGGGACAGACTCACAGTCGCCACCGTATTTCATACGCTTTCTGTCAATTGGTCAACAGCTCATGCCTTTGGATCTTCGGCCTTCAGCGATTCCATCGGCGGCAAGAACAACTTGATGGGCTTTCATGAAGATACTTCAGTAATGATGACTATATTTTATACCGTAGATATGGTACCATGTAAACAATTGACTTAGCGACGACCAGTGTGGAATTTCCACAAGATGCACATGAAAATCGCCTGGAAGCCCACAATGTACGCAACTAGAAGGAGCATATCGCGATTCACATTGACGTCCTCCATGCCGTATTTTTTAGGATCGCTTGAGCTTCCTCCGATGTCTCGTTTTCGAACTGCTTGAATACGAACGACTCGAAAGAATACGAGTGGAAAGCCAGGTAGTAGCCCCAGATCCAGTAGTCAGGAATCGAGTCACGAGGAACCATGAAGCCCTCACATAGCATGAACATACCGAACACACCAGCACCCAAAGCAATACCGATGATGTAGTGAGGCACCGCAGCACCGATCACGTGCATCATCGACTCGGACACTACCAACGACAGGAACAAATTCAGCAAGAAGTACTCGATCGCGTTTAGATCCGCCAGCAATACCACCAACGCTGTAGACATCACCGCGATCAAGAAAATACCAGGCAATGTCGCTAAGAGTTCGCACACACGTAGCTCACCACACTCAGAGAACTATTGGCACGCTCTCGAGCGAACACTGCACGTTGCTCAATGAAGAACGGCAGCACGGCCACAGACATGAACACCAGGAATGCCTGCACGTAGAACAACATTGGTACGAGATCCTCCTCGGTTAGATCGTCGTTGTTGGACAGGTACATGGTGCCAACCATGAAGCTGAGACAGAAGTACATGAAGAGACGGATCCAGTAGATGCCTGGGTTGCGGATGTTATTGATCGTGTTGCGGTACATGAGCACGCTGAACTGCCGCATGCCTGACGACGGTCTTAGTTCGATGTCTGGCAGATGCCTCAGCGTAATTCGGTCGACACCAAGCTGGTCCAGTAGCAGCCTCTTGACATCACTCTGGGCGTACGCATACACGAGTTTCGTGACATCCACATGACCATCAAAGTCTGTGTTGACCAAGTTGACAAAGAACTCTGCCGGGTTCATGTACTTCGGACAGTCGAATCCAATCGAGGAGAAATGAGGGATCATGTAGGAGCGAGAGCCACAGTACACAGTTTGACCTTCTGAAAGCACAATCACGTTCGAGAACATGTCGTACACCAGCGACGAAGGCTGATGGATCGTACACAGTACAGTCTTGCCCTCCTTACACAGCTTCAGAATGAACTTCATGACGTTGTGGGCAGAACTGGAATCCAAGCCACTGGTCGGTTCGTCGAGAATGAGGACACTTGGGTTTGATAGCAGCTCGATGGCGATACTCAGTCGACGCTTCTGTCCACCGGAAAGTCCCTTGCGGAAGATATCGCCCACCAAAGTGTTCCGACTCGCATTGAGGCCCATGGCGTCCAACACACTTTCCACTCGCGAATGGATATCTGTCATCATGACACTGTTGGGGAGACTGAGTTTGGCCGCCATGCGCATGGTCTCCACCACCGTGAAGGATCCCAACAAAGTATCTTCTTGAGCCACATAACTCGTCACAGCGCGGAAAGTCTTGGTCACTCGCTCGGCGCCATTTAGTTCAATGGATCCAGTCATATCTCCAGAGCTGATGCGATCCGCCAACAAATCCACGAGCGTGGTCTTTCCCGATCCTGATGGTCCCATGATGGCCGTCAATTCACCGGGGGCGCTGCGGCCACTGACTCGGTCGAGAATGACCTTCTTACCCGTCGGATTCTTGGCGCTCCGTTTCCGGGTACTGCATAGCTGAGGTTGTTCCAACTCAATACACAAGGATTGATAAAGTCTTCGTACTTGGCAGCGACAGCTCTGCAATGGAGACTGTTGTCATTGGCATTACTGGAATAGTCCGACGTAGCATTCGGTACGGTCCGACCACTTTCGCGAGCGTAGCCGCTTTCGAGCATTGGCGGCGAAACTTCCGGCACCATGACTGCATAGGGCATTGCGGGGAAGACGCCACGTCCTTCATGGTTTTGCGGGCTTAAATTTCAAAGTGAGGCTCAGGTGGGGGTATCAATCGGACGGCGGGCAGTGGTATGAAAATCTCCAATCCGATTGATCGGCTGTCCATTTCGAGACCAGGCGGTAGAGAATCGGGGTGACTGACATCAGGATTGTTGTGATGGGGGCACGAACGAAAGGATCGGGTAATTAGGCTTTGCAAGTCAGGCATGGGTGGTGCGAGGTGACAACGTATAGTATGGGGGAGAGACAACATGACAGCTGAAATAATTCACAGTGAACAAAAGGGTGTTAATATAGTCGAATATGGTTATGATCTTTTATTTCGGTGTAACACAATAAAGCTGACAGGAGAATTGCAACGATAGATCTAGTTGTGGGTGTAGCTTTCCTGTCAAAACGTTCCGGTAGGCGACTTTAGGACGTCGTCTTGGCGGCACTAAAAGTTGTTGTTTGGCTGGTATCCACCATACGATTGATACACTTTAGACTCCGTCGCTACAGCTTGGCACTCTTTACCACTGATCGTCTCTCCGTCGCCTGGCAGGCAGCATGTGTCCTTGACCCTTCCACCATTGAATGGTCTGTTCGGTCGGTTGAATCGCTGGGAATCGACTCGACCCACAGTAGTAGAGACGCTATGGTACCGGCTGGTATGTTCAACTGTGGCTACACATACCCGCAGCTACTCCAGGCAAGTAATACGTCAAAGTGACACAGGACCAATCCTAAAAGGTTATAGCTATCAATAATAATCATAGGTTCGTGTGTCAAAACTAATATGTGAACTAAACAGAATAGGTTCTGTTGAACATGTTTTACTCCATTGACCCGTCCGTAGCGATGTGTGTACTGCCTGCATTCTGTTGATATTCCTACTGTATACATGACCAAAATCCTCCTATGGCATGCAGTACGCTACGTCTTAGTGACGACCAGGTTCTTCAGAGATAGAGCGAACTACCCTTTGACGTCGAGCTTGGATTGCAACTCCGACGAGACTTTCTTCACTCTACGCTGTGATCTCCTCGATCTTCGCGCGATCCTCCCCTCGTCCTCCTCAAAGCGTCCACGCTTGCGCATATAGTCGTTGAAGGCCATCGATCCCAGTAACAACAACACCACAGCCGCCTGGCCGTAGATTCGCGTGTGCATGATCTGCTGTGAACGGGCGATGCCGTGGTTCGTAGTCTGGTAGGCAAAGATACCTCCCACTAGAGGGGCCCCCGTCATCGCCAGCGTTTGGTACGGGTGGTCGTACACTTGGTTGGCTAAGCGTTTGTGCAGTGGGAGCTTCGACTTGGTCATACGAACCTCTACAAAGTTCGGGTCCATGGAGTTCAGGTACTGCTCTGGGTTGCGAGCACCTGCCAGTAGGCGACTCTCTGAGACGACGACGAAGCCCGCTAGATAGGCAGCGACCACGAAAGCCCACTTGCCACTCACTCCCAGGCGAGTACGGAAACCCTTGTGGTAAGTATTGGCTCCATATACGAGCGTCCCCACGGCGAGGCTGCTCCATGCACCGGCTTTAAAGCCGCTAACACTGGCGTCCCACGAAATGATATCGCGCTGGCGCTTGGCCACTTCAAAGTCGTGTGCGGGTTTGTGCATGGTCAATGGGGACGAAGGATGAAGGGAAAACTTGAAATCACTTGAGTAGACGATCGCCAATCGGAGAATGAGCTATTGAGGGTGAGACTGAGAGCTCTGCAGGTTAGACTGAGCTTTTCGGCGTCATTGGGTGGGTGGGTGGTGGGTATGTGGCCAAAAACGCAACATTGAAGTGGACACCAACCTTCACCACCGGTACCAGCCCATGATTCATTTGAACAGGCTAATATTATCTAAAGGTTTATATACTTTTATACAGCATATACTTTTAATATAGAATGGCATCTCTTGGCATTTTGACTCATATTTCTTCTTTTAAAGAATACATGATTTTAGATAGCCTCAAGAAATAATATTTTAAAGGTTTTGGACAATGTGTGACGGAGCATCGACCTTACATACAAAAATGAAGTGAAAACAGTAACCATCCGGATAACGAGCTATTCCGGATAGTTATAGCATCATAAAAGCCACCGACAAGGGTCAGGCAAGTCGAAGCACCAAAGATGCACCGAAATGAACTACACCAGGTGTTATCCATTGCCATTGCCAATCTACGTCGAAGAGGACCTCCATGTCGCCATTTGTATGTGATTATAAGCTGCGTTCTTTATAACTGATGGCTTTTCAAAACTGTGTTTCAAGTGGTTATGCGCAACATGATTGGTCGCTCAAGTTGAAGTGGTCAAAAATTAATTGCATTATTTTGTTTTTCCACTACGTTGCCGTACTCTCTTCCCAGTCATTATCATCGTCTTCCTCCGAGTCGAACGATAAATCAACGCTACTAGTGGAAAACAGACCGGACATGTGCACATCCATCACTTCATGGAGATGATGCATATACTCGTAGTTGGTCTTGCAGTCCAGCGAGCAGAATCGTCCGGCATTTTCGTCAAGCCCCGAGAGGGACGTGAAGAATAAACGCTCACAGTTCGCGCAGTATGTTTGCAGTCTCCGCCAGTCGTTCTCATCGCAGCAGCCACAGTCCGTAGTTTGCTCGCATATCCGCCACGTTCGGGTGCGCTTCGTAGCTGGGAAAGCGGACGGTGCTGACGTACTGAGGTCGCTTGGAATAATGATATTGGCACTAGCTTGGCGACGAAGAATCGTCGGTTTGGGGACGGGAACAGGTTCTGGACGGCCTGGCCAAGACTTGGACTCCTTCGTTGCAGAGGGATCGTGTTTTCTTCGGAGGAAGAGCTGGAGCATGCGGGAAGCGAGGCTTGGTCGGGACACGACTGTGTCTCCAGCTATGGTTTCTTTGTGAGGCAGACCGTGTATAGTGATCTCTGCAAGAGCAGATTCGGACTGATGGTCGAAGTAAGGAGGTGCTTGAGTCATGACTTGATTGCTCAGAGCTCTGTTGAAGGTGAATTGTAAAGTGAGCAACGAGCTCCGTCGGTGTTTTTGAACCATTGTGTCGTTAAGTTAATTTCTTCGATCGGCAGACCGAATACTTCAGTGATCTTGCTGAACCTTGTCGATCAATTCTCGGGTCGCCTCCCATGCCACGCCAGACAAAGCGAAAAGTGGCGATCTCGTTGTCCTTCTAAATAGCGACGTGACGGGGACAGCGCACCACTGTACACTAGTCGAGAAGGGCCATGAAATCACAAATGGAGTCACTAAACAAAAACAGATTTGCACGACGAAGAAGTCGCTGTGCCATGGACTGTAGTCAGACAGCTGAGAAGCCATGTTGTCGAGCAGCCTTGACTTTTTCTGTGGTTCACACGCCATTCTATCGGGATGGGATCAAGCTAAGCTGCCCACCTGATAACGAAGATGACTCACTGTTGAGCAGCACAACGGACGCATGGGCGCATGGACACGTAGGTTACTTGGGACTTGGCGCTGATTAAAGGTGCACTTGAAGCTGAATGGACTGCCGCGACACAAGTTTTCAGATTGTCGTCTCGCAGACTCTGTGGGGAGTGACGCCGAGTAGCTGACTCAGTTCGCTTCTTGTAGTCGGCGATGGTCAAAGGCTGTCGAGGAATTCCGGTGGGTGACCGGTGTCTTTGTAGCCGGCGATGGGACGCGGGTGCAAGTGTTGTGGGGACCAGACAACAGAGCGAACAGGTTAGTCTTCACACTGTTGACTGTAGTGAAAGCGGTGGCCTTCGGCGCATGTGTGGATCAGCGACCAGCGAAACCTGGAACCTTTTCGTTGTGCTGAGGCGTACGCGGTGCTTTACTGAGTCAGACGTGTGTCGCTATGTGGAAAAATCTCCGATGTGCTGCACTAAAAGTAGCAGTTTGTTTTTTTCCCACGACGGACTGGGCTATACTCCCGAAGACAATTGAGTTCTGATGCAGACCGCTCATTTGGTTTCAAACTGCATGCACCTGCATATCGATAGCACACAACACACCGTATTTCAAGAAGCTGTAGATCCTGCCTGAGCGCAGCAACAATCAAAGTATCAGGCCACAGACACTTAAGGCCCATTTACGTTCAAATGCTTTTTGTTAGTTGTTAGTTTACTCTGCCTTGGGGTATTTGAAATGCAGGAATAAAAAATGTACATCGGAGACCGACGTCACGGACTCATGAATTCATTCTTTCACAGCACAGCGGCGGTGGCAGAACGGCGGTAGGCGAGCTGGTGCTGAGGCCGAGGCGGGTGTTGCATGCGCTGACGGTAGCTGACACTCGTGTCGGCTTCATCCTCAAGCAAGACGCGAACGTTCTTCAAACGCTGTTCAAGCGAAAGCAGGAAAATGTTCACGTTTTCTGGTCGTCCACAGCCAACACACCGACACCAGTCGCATTAGTGCCCGGTGTTTCCATAAGTAAGCTTTCCAGCAACAGCAAAGCTTGCAGATAGTGGTCGTGCGCGGCACGAGTGTGGCCTAACACCTCGCGGATAGCGCCCTGCCGTCCCAACCGGAGAGCATGGGCATATAACAGTTCTTCCTGTGATGCAATGGGTCGAGAAGGCGTTCGGTGACGTGCGACACGAGCCATGCGCGCTTTACACTGCTCAGCCCTGTCCAGGAAATGAGTCAGCTGTTCTGTCAGGAAAGCCATTGACACCTTCCGGTTTGTTTCACTAAATCCTGGCGACGATCCCGAAGACGATCCCATCGAGCCTCGCGACTGAGTAAAAGCTGGGTCCTGGCGTAGATTGACCACAACGTGCTGGACAAGACGAAGGCATTTGACGTACAGTGCCAACGCCTCAGCAGCACACACGTACTGACGTTCAGCAGTACGGTTGTCATCATCATCGTCTTCATCTTCTCCATCATCTTCTTCACCGAGCGTGTTGTCCGGGCTAGCCGATGAGGCCAGCGATGAGCTCATCGAGAAGACGGATGAGAAATGCATTCCAGCAGAAGTTTTCCCCTCGGAAGTTGACAAGGATAAACCTTCCGCAGACGTTTGTGGTTGGTTGGGCCAGTCCTCTCGAGCTGGATCATCTGTGTTCTCAGTTCCAGAACCCAATGACACCGCACCAGCAGCGCTTATAGTCCTGAGCTGGTCAGCGATCGGAGCGATCGCCTGAGTACGCAACACCACAATGTTGATAAGCTGTTGTCCGTACTCGGGGGAGATAGCTGCTGTTACCGCGTCATCGCCAGACGTTAACGCTCTCGACATCAAATCTCCCTGAGGTGTCATTCCGTGGGGTCCACCGTTTGCCCCTCCTGCCTCTGTGCTTGTTACATTTTGACGACCAGGTGAAACCGCAGATCCTCCGGTAGATGGCCTCTCCGAGAGGCCATCCACTAGTACGTACTCACCACTGCTGTCCAGCGCATGACCCGCACCAACCTGGGTCTTCTGTTTCGTTGCCCTAAGTGTATCATTAGTGCTTGGTTGAGCTACGATGGAGTTCTTGCTTCGAGATGATACAGAAAGCGACGAATGCTGCTGAAGTATTGCGGCACCGGGAGGGACCCTGAAAGCTTCTTGAAAGGGTTAATCCTCGGGCTTGGGCTGGGACTTGGTAGCACATGCGGACTCATCTGAGGGCTGAGCTTCGGGCTCGTGCCTGAAGCACCAACACCTGCTTGAAATCCACTTCCACTGGATGTAGCGCGTCGACTTCGCGCCAATCGTGACGACGTTGATCGACGCAAAGCCCCAGAACCAGAACTCGCACTGGCGAACGCTGTCTCCATGACTTCCAAATTACCACTACGTGACTGGCGCATCATCCCAGAAGGCGCCGTGTTAGCGAATCGTGAACTTGAGTTCAATGCTTCATGAGACACCGAGAACGCACGCGTACGACGGTCACGGTCGCTAACAGACCCCGCCGAGGCCCAGGTGATGCCGGTACACTCAGTGCATCTTCAGTGCCCGATCTAGATTTACTGCTCCCTGTAGTTGAAACTCCCCAATTCCCTGCGAGCTCCTGCTCCTCCTCCTCTTCCTCCTCTCGAATACTAGCAGTCGTCGATGAACGACGGGCAGCTTCTGCATCTTCAATTTGCTCTGGTAGCGGCTGCAAATCCACAAATGGATCAGCAAAAATCCGCAAATCCGAGACGAAGTGCCGGTTTGCGTTGAAGTAAAGCTACCAACAAGTGCCGACAAGATCGAGAGAGCTGTAATGTCGACGGGAAACGTAGCGGCTGGCGCTCAATGTTGGCCAGAAGCTGAACGTGGTTGGCCCCGCCGTACGGCGGTCGCCCAGCCAGCATTTCAAAAAGAATGGTGCCCACAGACCACAGATCTGCCTTGGCGTCATACTTTTGGAACTTGAGGATCTCGGGTGCCATATATAATGGTGAGCCACACAAAGTCTCTGCTAATGAAGTCGTTGCTAAATGTCTTGCAAACCCAAAATCCGCTGTCAAAAAAATAGTCAACAAATTATTGTTAGTTACCAATATTAAATATTGTTACCTAACAATAACAATAATTCCATAAACGTACCGATTTTCAGAGCGGAGGTGGACGAGTCCTCTACCAATAATAAGTTCTGCGGCTTGAGGTCTCTGTGGATGAGGTTGTGTTGCCATAAGCACTGCATTCCCTTGGCGAGTTCCCTTAAAAGTGTCTGGCTACGTCTTCCGAGAGTAAGTTATTGCTCATAGTTCCCCTTGTGTCTGCTGTCTGCGTCGCATGTATTGCTGGAGGTCCCCTCCGGCACAATACTCAAAATCAGGTACATGTGCTTCTCCGTTTTCTTAATTTCGTAAAGCTTTACCACATTGGGGTGGTCGATTTGCCGCATAATGGCGATTTCCATCTCCAAATTGGCCAATAATTTGCCGTTCAGCTTGTTTAGAGATAGCGCCTTGATGGCTACCGGTACTTTGCTCGTCTTGTGGTATCCCTTGTACACCACGGCGAACGAGCCGCTGCCCAGCTTGCTGGTCACCACATACTCGCCGATGGACGCGCGGGACATGGGCCCGGACGTTTGCTCCGCGTCGTCAGAGTGATGGTCTTAGACACACCTAACTGAGTAAAGTAATGTCGTGTGTGTGTTGTGTGCCGAAGAAAGCAGAACTGAGAATGGCGCCTCCCGCTTTTTTTCTTGAGAGAACTGGAAGGATGCTGTTAAATACGATTAAACGCCCTTTTGACCAATAGGAGAGAAGGATTTGCGTACAGTCCGACTTGTATTGTGGAAGTTTCGTGTGGCAAGTGCAAAGCGTGGGAGAAACCGTGTGTTGCCAGTCTCAGCGAGTGAAGATCTCAGCGTCGTCGGAGTGATGCCAGCACAGAGGTATCGTTGGCGCGTTTCGCCTCCGGCATGACACGATACAACAAAATTGCTAGGGTATGACCTAAAAATGATTGCAGTGTGGTTGAGACCCACACTCATAGGGTTTCCATATCTAAAGCCGTTGAGGTTTCGATGCACTCACATTATTTGACGAGAAATGCGGAATAGGATCCTTCTTTTTGAAGTTTGAACACGTTGAAGCTGTATCTTTGTGAAGAAGCTGATGCATTACAAATTGTTATTCAACTACTGTTGAATCATTTAACCTCAAGCGGCAGTTAGTTATGGATGTAGTCCGTGTAAAAAAGAATAGTCTGAGTGCAAAATTAGCCTATTTTACACAAAATAGTATGAGTTTTTGTCACCAACACGAATACTATTTTAGGTGCAGAAAATTCAAAACACATCACACAAATTAGTGTGAGTGACGGGTGCTCAATACAGTGAGAAATTCGTGGGTGGGTGGTGGGATCAACTCGCTGCGAAATCGCCTTCAACATGACTGTCGTTGCATTTATTACTAATAATACTCACATCGCTAGCCTAACACGGATACGTTCCCAACGGAAGAATTGCCGCATTTTGAGGATGTAGTATCCAACTTTAGTATCGATGTTATCGTTTCGGTTTGGTATTCGCAGTACTCCGTGATTCATTGTCAATGAGTCGTGGCTATCGTCGCATAGGAGCAATTTCTTCCGTCAAGAACTGCATGCTGTGTAGTGCACAGTGCTGGCAGTTTGAAACCAAATGAGCGGTCTGCATCAGAACTCAATTGTCTTCGGAGTATAGCCCAGTCCGTCGTGGGAAAAAACAAACTGCTACTTTTAGTGCAGCACATCGGAGATTTTCCACATAGCGACACACGTCTGACTCAGTAGTACGCCTCAGCACACAACGAAAAGGTTCCAGGTTTCGCTGGTCGCTGATCCACACATGCGCCGAAGGCCACCGCTTTCACTACAGTCAACAGTGAAACCCTGTTCGCTCTGTTGTCTGGTCCCAACACTTGCACCCGCGTCCCATCGCCGGCTACAAAGACACCGGTCACCCACCGGAATTCCTCGACAGCCTTTGACCATCGCCGACTACAAGAAGCGAACTGAGTCAGCTACTCGGCGTCACTCCCCCACAGAGTCTGCGAGACGACAATCTGAAAACTTGTGTCGCGGCAGTCCATTCAGCTTCAGTGCACCTTTAATCAGCGCCAAGTCCCAAGTAACCTACGTGTCCATGCGCCCATGCGTCCGTTGTGCTGCTCAACAGTGAGTCATCTTCGTTATCAGGTGGGCAGCTTAGCTTGATCCCATCCCGATAGAATGGCGTGTGAACCACAGAAAAAGTCAAGGCTGCTCGACAACATGGCTTCTCAGCTGTCTGACTACAGTCCATGGCACAGCGACTTCTTCGTCGTGCAAATCTGTTTTGTTTAGTGACTCCATTTGTGATTTCATGGCCCTTCTCGACTAGTGTACAGTGCTGTCCCCGTCACGTCGCTATTTAGAAGGACAACGAGATCGCCACTTTTCGCTTTGTCTGGCGTGGCATGGGAGGCGACCCGAGAATTGATCGACAAGGTTCAGCAAGATCACTGAAGTATTCGGTCTGCCGATCGAAGAAAT